>PVJN01019130.1:7500-37852 GCA_004026805.1 Lasiurus borealis | reverse complement strand
AATATAAAATCCAAGATACAAGAAAGAAACCATCACACCATAGTTCCAAAAAAAAAAAAAAAAAAGCTAAAAGCAGCATGGCCAATAAGTACTGGACTGTCTCTTTAAAGACCTCCAGTGGGCTAATCTGCATGGTGGGTATTTCAGAAATTTTTATAACTGACTTCTGTAATCTGATGCGGGTAAAGTGAAAGTGCTGTGGGTTTAAGGAGGGAATGGAAGATGAAGCATGGCAGTCATGAAATAAAGAACACTTCCAAGACATGTGGAGAAAGCTTTATTTGGTGAGAGAAACAGGGTGATAGAAAGTTTAAACTTCTAAGCGGAGAGTTGAGTATGTTTATTGTAGGGAGAGAGCCCATGAAGAGGGAGATTACTAGAGACACTGATTGTTAGAGATTAGATCCCTATGATGAGGCTAAAACTATGGTGGGTGTAGATGATTTGAAATAGTTATAAAATTAGTGAGAAAAAAAAGAATGATCATACAAATATACAAGATTGACATCAGCTGCTGAAAATATGATGAATTTTTTGTCATATCTTTCCCTGGTGGTTTTTATTTGCTCACAATAAAAACAAAGTGAATGTTGCTAAAGAATATATAGATACCATTATTTGAATTCTAAAATTGTAGAAGGTACTCTATGGAGTAGATAAAGCAAAAAGGTCCTTTCCTTCAGTAAAATTACAGGGTGTCTCCCCAAAATGTATGCACACTTATAATGATTATAAAGTCAGTACTTATTAATGAATAGTTCATTTTAAAAAATGTAAAAGAATCTAAAGAAATGAATAATTATTTTGGTCAATGATTACTTTAAAACTGATTACCATTCTGGTCCACGCACTGCTGATAACACGAAGCCATGCAATCTCAAACATCAAGAATCATTCCATTTGATATTTGTGAGCCTTCAATTCATTGACTGTTGTCAGTTTTGTACTATAAAATTTATCTTTTGTGTATTCCCATAAAAAAATCTAGTGACACTTTAGGATAAATATTCTGTATTCAAAGAATAGTCTTGCTTCACTCATCATTTCAAATCAGTTAAACTTGAAAAGGAGTGAAAATTAAGTATTATCAGCTATTAAATTATGTATGCATTTTTGGGGACACCCTATATAATCCAGTTGGACATAATCAATTAAAATTAGTTTTAAAAACAAGTAATTCAAAACAACAACAAATAATTGATTTCCATACTTCATATATGAATAAAAAGTTATTTTGTTTGTGGATAACCTCCTAATTTTTTATATTTATTTAGACACATTTAGGAAGAAAAAAAATCATGCTCCATGTGCGTGCAACATATAGGTAAAAGTTGAATTTTCCACAGGGTTTTCTCTATTCTGGTTTAATTAATAGTTCTGAATGAGACCTCTGTATAACCAGGAAGAATCCTGATAACAATGAGCTCTGAGGTGTAGTTCTATGTTATTACCATAAGCTGACAATGTCTATAAAGCACAGAACATTTAACCCATTGAACTAAATTCAACTTGATTTAACTAAACTAAAATCTGAGAATAATACATCAAGTAATTAAACTAGAACCCACAGTAACTTTAGAGCAGTGGTTCTCAACCTTCCTAAGGCCGTGACGCTTGCATACAGCTCCTCATGTGGTGGTGACCCCCAACCATGAAATTTTGCTACTGTTATGCATTGTGATGTAAATATCTGCATTTTCCAATAGTCTTAGGCGACCCCTGTGAAAGGGTCGTTAGACCCCCAAAGGGGTCGCGACCCACAGGTTGAGAACCGCTGCTTTAGAGTCTACTGAATTTTTACGTTAACTATCACCATAAACTAGTACAGGAACAATTAACTTTCTCATATTGTTTGCTGCTATTCCTTTTTTTGGTGACAGTCCTGGATTAATTTAATCAGGCTTTGCAAGCTAGCTCTCAATCAGCCCAGTTGCTCTATTAGTGTTCTAATTTTCTATTTGTTTTTGCCAATTGGAGATTTGACTAAAGGTGGTGAAGTGTTAATGCCTTTCTGCTAATCCAATGCACAACTTCAACTGTTTTATGTTGTTGTTGTTGATGATTTACTAAGGTAATTATACTAACAAAATATAGTTTATTTTTCTTTATTAACAAAATATATTTTAAATGTTAGAATTAAAATAATAGAATTCTTATGTATGTATATATATAAGGTAAGTGAATACATACATATATATATTGAAAGTTACTATCTTATTATACAATAACAGTAATAGTGAACATTTGTTATATGTTGGATGATATGGCAGGTTTATTTAATTAAATTTATGTGATCATTTAATTCTCAAAGTAAGTAGATGATTCATTCTATAGGTCCCATTTTATAGGTGATAACATGGAAGTTGAACACACTTTTGACAATAATTCAGCTAATAAAGGCCTGTTTTGTGCTGCAAATACAGGTTAGTCTCTGAGCACACTTTGGCTTCTATTCAATACTAAGAAAACATAGCCTTCTCCATGCCTGATTTTTCCTCAATGGAGAAAGCAAAGCTAATAATCATTTCAATTATTATCCATTCCATGTATTGTCACACAAGCGAAGCTTTTCATATTGTAATCTCTTATGCAGCATATACTTTGTTTTCAATGTGAAGGCAATTGCTCGTTCGGCCACACACTCCAAAATCTTTACACTTTGAAAACTAATTTTAAATATAATTCAACTTTCTATATCTCAATAGGATAATGTAGCTAGAGAGCATATCTCAATGTTTGAAAAATATTTTGCTTGGTTTTAGTTTGATTTTAAGTTTCAATTCTCAAGTGGACAGATGGTAGTTTCTGAATATAGTTTCTTACCTTGAAAAATACAATAATGTAGGTATAATAATCTCCATCAATCCTTATAAATTAATTTTTTGTTGTTGTTTCCTGCAAAAAGCTTTATTGTTTTATTTGGTCCAAAGCATAGGGGAGAGTGTCAGGGTGGTTAAAGGAAAGGCTAATGGTTTGGGGGAGAGGCTCAGGTAAAAGCCACACCAGGGGATGCAGAGGGGCCCCTCAAAGGCCTCTGGGCTCCAAAGGCTCCTGGCTGTGCATGAAGGTCAGCCTTTCGAAGAGATCTCGCCCAGCCCAGCCTGGGGGCCGGCAGCCAGTGGAGGTGAGTCAGTTATCGCCCATCTTCTTGATGAGTTTCACCTCTAACCCCGGAAGTGGTTCCACAGGAAGTCACAGGGTCTGGAGGGAGAACCCAGGGCCTGCAGCTCCCAAAGGGTTCAGGTTCCTCTCCAAGGCCACGGTGGCTTCCATGATGTCCTGGGAAGGTTTCAGCACGTCCTGGAAGAGAATGCGGCCACCGCTCTGGTTATGCAACTTTAAGAGATGCTCAGCGCCCTCAGCTTCTTCTCTGCCAGCTCTTGGAAGAGGTGGCCCACACCCTCCAGAGCCACCTCGTCAGGTCAAAACAGAAGCCCAGAGAGAGGTAGGTGTGGGGCCCACAGATGCAGGTTGGCCAGGCGGTTGACGGTAACCTCCACCTGGGTGGAATAATTCTGACGGATTTGGGAGCTCATGGTTGTTCGGCAATAAAGATTTAAGGAAGAAAACAAAACAAAACAGAAAACTGGTGTGCTAGCTGGTCTCAGAGGTGGATCTGAAGGTGGTGACTGGATAACTTGCTGGAGGGGGGTCAGGGGCTGAAAGAAGGGGCATCCCTGGGTCTGTACCGTCCAAACACTGTTGAAGCGAGAGACTGATCCAGGACCACAGAGGGCACTGCTGTAGCTTAACAATTTTTAAGGGAGGGATAATCTATTAAAGTGTTTTGGTTTTCACTGTAAATGGGTCTCATTTATTAGCTGATAAAAGATTTCAAAAACGTGTTAAAAATGCTATTATGTTGACACCAAACAGTTTCTTATAATTGTCATTTACAAATATAAATTGGTCAAACTAGTTTATAGGCCTATTAAACTTTAATTCTTTTATTCTAAGCATATCTTAATTTGTATTTAGAGTCCTAAGGTTAATATATTGACAAAACTATACTTCAGTGAATAGAATGTTTTTTATCTGATTCTTAAGAAAAAGTTTCCCTAGGAAAGTCTAATTTAAAAAGGAACACCAAAATTAGGAAATGCAAATTGCTTCTAAGAACTTAGATTCTCAGACATTTCAATACATTCGGAGAAATTAAGAAAAGGCACTTTGCAGTTTGGCAGTCAGATGTCCAAAATGGGTTGTACTGGGCCAAAGTCAAGGTGTGGCTGAGTTCCTTTGGGAGGCACTACAGTAAAAACCTGTCCCCTTTCCATCTTCTAGACACAACCTGCATTCCTTGGCTTATGGCACTTTTTCTTCAAAGCCAATAGAGTGGGTTGAGTTCTTCTGAGGTCTTTCTAGTTCTCATTCTTATGCCTCCTCTACCACTTTTTATTGATTGTCTTTTGTTTGTTTGTTTTTTGAGAAAGAGAGGAAAGGAGATAAAGAGATAGAAACATCAATGAAAGATAAATATTATGAAATTGCTGCCTCGTGCATGCACCCTGCCCCCAACTCCCCACAGGGGATCAAGGCTACAACCAGGCATGTGACTTGACCAGGAATCAAACTGGTGGCCTCTTGGTTCCTGGGTCGATGCTCACCCACTTGAGTAACACTAGCTGCACAACTTCTCCCACTTTTGAGGGTCCTTGTCCTTGCATTGGGCCCATCAGGTAATCAAAGATAATCAACTTATTTCAAGGTGAGACATTTATCTATCTTAATTCTATCATTAGAATGTGGATTTTGTTTTTTGTTTTGTTTTGGGGTCAGGGGATATTCATTTTATCTTCTACAATCCCAATCAATAAGTAACTAAGTCTTGGAGACTTGTGTTTCACATGATTTCATAACCTTTCCTCATGTCTCCTATACATTTTTTACATATTTTATGTTCCACTTCCAAATCACCCAACCTAATTTCCTCAGTTAGAAATTAGGAAGCATGTTTCCAGTAGTCCTGTGCATTGAGTAACTCTGTGTCTCATAAAAGTGACTTAAGTTTACCCCTTTCATTTTAAAAAACAATACATAATATAAAATGAGTAACACAACTAAAATTGATTTGATTTATCAATTTTAAATAATGGCACATTAATAGTCAAGTTTAAAAGCATTAACGTATAATTTAAACTTAATGTGAATGAAATAGATTCTCATCGGTCATATAAGAAATTGAAGTCTATTCCATAAAAGTTTCTCTTTAGCCAAAGTGATGAGGTAAGATGATGCTATCTTTTCTGTGTTAAAAATAGTCCTTGAATCTTCTGTACTTAGGAGAGAAAGTGTTATTAAACTACCATTATTATATTTGGCAATAATAGCTAATACAAGAGACTAGGATACTACATATAATATTTCTCTGTAGGTTATGTTTAACATGGTAATTGGGGTACTACAATGAAAATATTCAATTATGTAGAAATGTTGTGACTGCCTGGGTGGCAGTAATATGATAGAAATTTAAAACTCCATTTAGCATATTTTTGACATGCTGCATTTTTTAATACTCATAACAGAATCCCTTCTGGAACAATCTTTAAACTAGATTCAGCACTAACACTTTTTATGGATTTTATGAATATAAGATAATGTACATCCATATTAAATACCATTTGTCACTTTGATATTGAGTAATTTTGAATCAAAGAAGAAAATATCCATAGATTTTTGAAAAATGACTCCAATTATAATTTTTACTTAGCTGCTAATATTGTTGATATCTATCTTGTTTCATCAAAGAAAAAAAATTAGTTAGGATTATCTCAGTTTTCATGGTGTCTAAGCTAAATTCTGTTAAATTTATGGGAAATTGTCATTGTCTTATTATATGTGATAGCAAATTGTGTTTAGCTATCTCCCCAAATTGGAGACCATGTTTTACATTCTTTGAACTTTGAGGAGGTGAATGAGAATTGCTTGAACTTGAATGATAAGGACTCAAGCTTTTTATTTTTATACTTTTGCTTTTTATTTTATTTTAGATTCATGCAACAAAAAGATCTTGCTCAAAAACGACAAGGCAGTATTTTATTTTGAGGCATATTAAATGTTCTCCTTGGTTACCAGTATTCTCTTATTGTTCCTTTCAACAAAAGTGCAGATTTTTCTTTTCCTTTTAACTGTTTTCTAATGCCATCAGTATTTCACAGATCTTTTGAAACTGCTTCTAAGAAGTTAACAATATGTCTGCAGCATAAATTCTGGGTCAACTAGACTTAATTGATTGAATTTTTTCAATGGAATATATGAGGTACAAATTATGTCCTTAGAATAATTAAGGCTTGAGATTATTTCTAATTACTATTGTAATATTTGGTGAGGCAAATAGCACAACAACTGAATCAAAACAAACAGGCAGACTCCTGGTAGCATGTAGTGCTCCTGATTCTTTTCTATTTACCACAGGAGGGTCATTCACTGTTCATAAAAGTTCACGAGAATTTTTGGAAAATGTATTTTCTGTTCTTTATCTTCAGATTGTGCTTTGTTGTACACTGTTTGTTATTTACTATTCTTTTTTGAACATTTTTTTAACTATCATTTGCTGCTATTCTCACCTATCAACATGGAGTATTATCAAATAACACCCCACAAATCTTTTAAGATAATACTTAGGTCACGAGTCAATTTTTTTATTTGTATAGTTTTATTTTTAAGATTTATAATGGTGGGTCCTGTATATAGAAACATAGCAAAAAATATATTTATGTTTAAACAGTCACAATTGTGATGTTATCTGAGCTAATTAGCATTCATATATAATTATTATATAAAATAATCATGTTGCTCTATTTGATATGAATGTGTTCATTTCTAAATACTTACAATGCACATCTTTCATGTGTAAATATTTTTTTAATAAAGTCCTCCCAAGTTACATGATGGCCAAATATTTCAAAAATGAAGGAGTCACAGAATATGTGATTGGAATGAAAACCACAATAATCCACCCCCTGTGGTTGCTAAACATCTGTGTGACGCTTTTGCATATTACAGATTCACAAAAAGAGAATTGCACTTATAAAAATTAAATGTCTAGGAATACAGGCATAATGAAGTGTGTATTTTACCAGTGTTCTAGAAACTTCATCACACTATAAAAACTTGAACACCAGGTGGATGGCATCTTTTAAGTCACAAAAACGAGAGACCGGACATGAGATCAAATAGAAGTATGCAGTTGACCCTAACAACACAGGGGTTAGTGGCACTCAGTCAAAATTTTGCATTCAACTTTTGACTCCAGAAAAAGTTAATGATTCCCTCACTACCAGGGGGGATTGGTTCCAAGACCCACACAGATGGCCAAATACATGGATGCTCAAGTACCCAGATAAAATGGCTTAGAACAATGCACATAACTGTCCCTCCATCAAACTCCCAACTACTGGTCCAAAAACTGTGCAGGCATTTATTGACCAAAAAAAAAAAAGTGTTTATAAGAGGACCCATACAGCCGAGACTGGTTTGGCTCAGTGGATAGAGCGTCGGCTTGCAGACTGAAAGGTCTCAGGTTTGATTCCGGTCGGGGGCATATACCTTGCTTGCGGGCACATCTCCACTGTGGGGCGTGCAGGAGGCAGCTGATTCCATGTCTCTCTCTCATCGATGTTTCTGACTTTCTATCTCTCTCCCTTCCTCTCTGTAAAAAATCAATAAAATATATTAAAAAAAAAGAGGACCCATACAATTCAAACCCATGTTGTTCAAGGTTCACATGTATATCACAGGAATGGTCACAGACAAATAAGCAGATAGAAAAACCTGGTACAAAGTGAATGGCAAAATTAAACTTCTCAGAAAATTGAGATGCTCTATCAAATGCTCTGAGCTATAATTCTGACCAAAATAGAGAAAATCCTCAAATAACAGAAATGAGAGAAATTTACGTGACACCAAATCAGCCCTTTGAAAACAAAAAGCAAAAGGATATTTTAAGACTTTTAGTCAATTTCTCATTTTTAAAGCCTGCAGAACAATTATACACAGAAAAAAATTGTCATATTAAAAATGATTTGTAAAGGAATAATACCACACCCACTGTGGATTAACTCCTTGCTATTTTAGGAGCCTCAGGCAGTCGCATTGCTATTTTAGACTCCCCAAGAGGCAAAAGCGAGGTCACAGCACAGAAAGAATTAAGGAAAAGCTGTATGCTACCTGCATTTTTGTGGCTGTGGGGTGGCAAGGTAAATGGCCTGCAGCTCTGGCAGTGGAACTAATCAAACATGTACACCTGATTAAGTTTGATGTGTTAGAGGGCATTTGACCTCCTGAAGAGAGAAGTCATGAATTCCATAATGAGGCTCCAAATGGAACTCATATAGCCACAGCCCTGAGAATATTTGCTGTGAATATGCTTTTCTTATAAAAAAGTATCATCTCTGATACTTCTTGGCATTTGTTTAAAATTATAGATTTGATAGATCCCACTCCATAAAAGATCATTCAAGTTAAAGAAAGAGGTAGAAATTCTATCATCACAAATGGGACACCAATTGAAAGACTAATATATTGCTTTCTCACTATAATTTACAGAAACCATATTGCTAACATGTCATCACCTTTCCAGGACAGTGAAAACTCTAAATTGTCTGTTTAGAAATCCCTAATCATTAGCCATATTCTCTACCTTTTCTCCTTTCTAATTTTAGTTAGAGGGGAAAAAACACACTGAAATTGGTTATTATGAGAATTGTTACTCTTTATAAAAACAAGCATGTGATTGATAAAAATCCCAATATATTTTTATATGTTAGTAAGCTATTTGGGATGTTTTAAGTCAAATTTGCATTTAGTACAAAAATGTATTTAACATACATTCTGAATAAACAATGATCTAAACAGAAGATAGTTGATTTTCCATTTTCTCAATAGAATAATTAATAAGTTTTAGGGCATATTGATTAATAAACTTTTAGGAAAATAGACTAATAAGACAAATATATATGATAATGATTTAAAAGATTTTAGATAGGTCATCTATACATTCTCTATATAAAACCACATATATAAATTTAGCAATATTATTATCTGTTCTCACATTTTATATAAATATGTAACACAAACTCTTTACATGAATCTTTGATGTTGACATCTATTTCTAGCACTAATTTTGACATCATGAAATGTTTTTCCGAAGCTTCCACAAAGCCTCTAATCTGTCATCTAAGTTTCTTAAGAAACTACATATGTTAACTCCGAAAAATTTTATCCATAACGTTATTTGCAGATGATTAAGGCAGTATTATTTTAAAATTTTACCTCAAGGCACAAATTCATGAATGCTAAAATGTATTCACTTGCAATTGTGAGGTCTTACCTTCAGATATAAAGTTAACTTGGTTAAATGTCATTACTTGTTATTTTATCATTCTGCGGTATTATATATAAAGTCATCTAAATCTTTAAGATTTTTCAGGAAGTACAGCTTGTTGACAGTAGGACAATCAAGAGACCCCCAGGCAAAATAAAGAAATGATAAATATGGGAGTTTGGGAGAAATCACAATTTCCCTCAGGTGTAGAATCTAAAGAACAATATAAACAATCAAACAAAACAGCAACAGACTCGTAGATACTCTCAGAGAACAGACTGATGGTGGCCAGAGGGGAGGTTGTATTGGGAGACTGAGTGAAAGAGGTGAAGGGATTGAGAAGTACAGATGGACAGTAGCAAAATAGTCAGGGGGGTGTAAATCACAGCATAGGAAATACAGCCATGGATATTGCAATCACTACATGGTGCCCGTGGGTACTGGACATGTTGGTGGGAACACTTAGTCAAGTATATGGTGTACACCTGAAACTAAGGCAAATGCTAACTGTAATGGTGGGAGGGAGTGGAGGTCTCCATACCTGCCATCCACAAAAGAATATGACAGCAGTAATGAGCACAGACTTTTGATGTGCCCTAGACTTGGGTTCAAGTACAAGTCAGCCATGTTCTAGCACTGTAGCCATCAGCGCTTAGTAAACCCCATAGTACAAAGCCATGTGCCTGAAGGGAGCAGAATTCATCTACCAGGAGGCAGCAGTTACTTTGGCGATGAGGAGGGTGATGAAGGCAGAACCCAGGTTCCCTGGAATAAGGAGAGAATGGGAGAGAGGGACATATTTACAGCAGGAACCATAAACTTCATAAAATATTCCATGAAGCTTGGCTGATCAAAAAAGAATCAGATTAAAACGGCAGCTCTTGGGGAATTATAATGAGATATATTTGTCTGCCTCTCTCCTTTCCATTATGAGTGAACACGTGATATCAGACAGTGAAGAATGAGAAAAAGTGACAAAATAGATCACATGAACATATCTGGAGGCACTTTTAAATCTCTGCAGCAAAACAGC
Organism: Lasiurus borealis; assembly: GCA_004026805.1. Classification (NCBI taxonomy): domain Eukaryota; kingdom Metazoa; phylum Chordata; class Mammalia; order Chiroptera; family Vespertilionidae; genus Lasiurus; species Lasiurus borealis. The sequence continues at coordinate 27,494 of PVJN01019130.1, read as the reverse complement.
GCTTGCAATAAAATTCAGCCCAAAGGCCAGATTGTGATCTCTGAGTCTCAGTTTGGGCTTCATGTTCCTAATCTGTAACATTGTAGCATTTCATAGGAATGCTGTCAAATTCAAATGGGGTCACATGCATTGCATACAGCGCAGAGTAAATGACACTTCTGAGTCCTCCTACGTGCTAAGAGCTCTCCCCTGAGCTCCAGATTACAGCATCTCCACTTGGCTCTCAGGGTTGGAAGGGCGACAACCATACGGGTCATACATCTCAGCCATGCCCAGTACGGCGCTGACCCATGGCACCATGGGGTTTCAGCAGGATAGTAACATCTCCCCGTACGACCTCCCCTCCGGCAACCACCAGTCTGTTCTCTGAGAGTCTCTATGAGTCTGTGTCTGTTTTGTTTGATTGTTTATAGCATTGTTCTTTAGATTCGACATCTGAGTGAAATCGTGATTTCTCCCAAACTCCCATATTTATCATTTCTTTACAGAATGCCTTAGCCTTTACACATCCATCTGCCTACCAGACAGCTTCTCTCACTGGCCCATGGACACCTCAAACACATGCTCCAAACAAAACTACCAAACCCACCACTGTCACCACCAGATTGCCACTGCCATTTCCTCTCCTCCTCTTGCATTTTCTCTCCACACATTTGTTTGACCCTCTGTTAAACATCTCCATCTCGGCAGTTATCCCACCTAAAGTTGTGGAAGGCAAAGCATCCCTCTCTCATTCCTCAAGCACATCCGGAGAATGACCAACTCCTGCGTCTTTTCCTCTGAGCTTTTTTTTTTTCACATCCATCTTCTTTCCTTTTCAACCTGCCACTAATTATTTGTTTTATGTCTCACTGCTTAACTGATCTCTCATCTTCCAGGTTTGCTCCTCGCTGACCCCGCCCCCCATTTGATGTTACTATCCTGCTGAAACCCCGTGGTGCCTCCTTGTTTTCCCGCTCACTCTAGCCTCTCTGGCCTTCACATGTCAAAGCTCCAGAAAAGTCAAAGTAACGGTGGTTCTTTGCACTCAGTTTTTGTATACCTCCTTGCCTTTTTTTATCTTATAAGATATACATAGTAGTTGTGAAAAATCTTAATGAGTACAGTCCTCCATGACTGTACCTTTCTTCCTTTTCAATCTTTCTTATCTCATGTGATGATGCTGCTCCCGATGCATCAGATCCATCATCCCTTTTGAACGTTCTGTAACACCACCCCCAAACCCTCACCCAAACACACAGGCCCTGATGGAATTAGTCACCATGCTCTCTTCTTTACATCCTCAATCTTATAGGCTGCTATGTAGGCATTTTCACCTTTTCTTATATATTCACTGTAACAAAAATAAAAGTATTATCTCATCCACACTGCATTTTTACCTTTTCTTATATATTCACTGTAACAAAAATAAAAGTATTATCTCATCCACACTGCATTTTTACCTTTTCTTATTTATTCATTGTAACAAAAATAAAAGTATTATCTCATCCACACAAATAAATCCTACCTATAATTTAGTTTGCGTTCTTTAGATTTTGTTTCTGTATTTCTGAAAATGTGAAGATGTAAATTTAATTATCTGCATATAAACATACCTATAATCTTATTAAAATGGATGATACGTATTTTACATTTATTTTGCTTTTTTCCTCCAGTTAATATGGCATGAATAGTCTTTCTAAGCAGCTCAAGTATTTCAATATCTGAGGGCTACATAGTGTTTTATACTATGGACGAAGTATAATTTAAGGTTGATGTATTGATGTCCATGTGTTAATGGACATTTCACTTCTCTCCAATACTTTGCTATTAAAAAAATAATATTATTCCAGGCTGGTATTGCTCACTGGATAGAGCATCGGCCCGGGCACTGAAAGGTTGTGGTTTCAATTCCCAGTTATGGGCCCACAACTCTGTTGCAGGTGCAATCCCTGCCCCTCTTTGTGCAGCCTGTGGGAGGTAATCAATCGAAGTATCTCTCACATTAATGTTTCTCTCTCTCTTTCTCTCCCTCCTTCTCCATCCCTCCCTGACTTTCTTTGGAAGGAAAAAAAAATATCATCTGGTGAGGAGTAACACACACAAAAAGACACAAAGAAAACAATATTAAAGTGAACTTTAAAAAATAAAAAAATGCTGGTGTTTATATTAGAAAAGATCACGTTAGTTGCAATAACAAACAACTTTAAGCCACAGTGGCTTGTCAATGTTTATTTCTTGCGCGTGCCGTGTGGCCTGCCCAGGTCTATGGCAAAGCAGAGCTAGAGCACGCTGTCAATGCAGGCTCAGGTCAGAAGTGATACTGTGATTTGTCACTCACTGACCGGAATTGTCCCAGCTGCATGAGAACTGGGAAACGAAGTACCTCCAATAGCTGTGTTATTAATAACTAATAGACAGACACAAAGAATGCATATTGTGCACTCCCTTTGTAAAAAGTTAAAAAAAAGCAAAATAAAATACATTAGCAAATCAGTATGCTGGGCACTTTTGTGTAAAAGAAAAGATTACAGGGGTGTTTCATTGTGGTGAGTTATTGAGCCGTGCTTTTATGTTAGGTTCCTAATATGTATTATATTTCAATAGAACTAGTGCTAAAGTAAAATAAAAGGAAACAAATAAACAACAAAAAAAAACACTAGTGGGTCAGACTCACTGGGAAGATGGAAGAAATAGGATTTTAGCAAAAATAAAAGTTTTGGTTTTAAAGAGGAGATATTCTCTTCGTAACCATTTGATAAAAATTTTTCTTTGGAATGTAAATATCTATTTTCAGCAGGAATCTTTTCAGTTTTCCATAATAGAAACACAAGCCCAGCTAGCTGATTCACAATGCAAATTTTTGGCTCACTAACTAGATCTAGACATTGTTCTGCATTTCGGCTCTGCTAGATGTCAGATGCTCCAACTCCGCTGTAAGCAATTTGTTGTTCATTTCTCTCTCCCTCAACTCTCATTGTGTATGTGCTTTTTTGATATCTGCAGTCTCTCCCCAGATGGTAGGAAAGAAGAATTTGGGGGAGATTCAGAGATACTAAGTTCTTATAGTACCAAATTTCATAGGAGAAGAATTGATCTATCCCAAAGTACATATGGATTCCCTCAAATAATGTGATCTGATTGCCTTCATGGGCTATACAATTAACACACCTGCCGTACAGGGCTTAGGAAAAAAACGAGGCTCCTTAATTGAAAGGAGAGAGGCAGACAAATATATATCCTAATTCCCATAGAGCTGCCATTAATCTGATTCTAGCTTCTTGGAATATTTTATGAAATTTTTTTATGGTTTCTGCTGTAAATATGCCCTTCTCTCCCATTCTCTCCTATTCCAGGTAACCTGGTTTCTGCCTTCATCACATCCTCATTTCCAAAGCAACCGCTGCCCCCTGGTAGATGAATTCAGAAATGGTTTATTTATTATTTTATTGCTTGACTCTTCGACTTTCCTTTGTTTTCCTAAAGAGAAGAGATTTTCTTGATTTATTCCTATTTATCTTCATATGTATGTATATATATATATATATACATATATATATATATATATATATATTGGAAATTTGCTCTTAAACAAAGGCAGGAGCAGGAGAAGTGAGAGGTGGCTTTATATATATATATAGCCACCTCTCACTTCTCCTGCTCCTGCCTTTGTTTAAGAGCAAATTTCCAAAATCCTCAGTATTCAGTCATACTTTCTGTCTCTGACAACTGAGCAGAGTGATCCTCTGTTTGCAATTACTTATATTAATATTAGTCAGTATAACTCCAATTTGTTCTTAAAATCTAGGTTAGGTGTTTTGTTTTTTTTTTATCAAGATTAGCCAAGATCCTCTAGAACAGTGGTTCTTAACCTTTTTATTGCCTCAACCCTTTAATACAGTTCCTCATGTTGTAGTGACTTCCAGCCATAAAATTATTTTTGTTGCTATTTCATAACTGTAATTTTGCTACTGTTAATGAATTGTAATGTAAATATCTCTGTTTTCCATTGGTCTTAGGCTCTAACAGCAGCAGTTCTCAACCTGTGGCTCACAACAGGGTCGCCTAAGACCATCGGAAAACACAGATACGATTCATTATCAGTAACAATCACAGTTATGAAGTAGCAATGAAAATAATTTTATGGTTAGGGGTCACCACAACATGAAGAACTGTATTAAATGGTTGCGGCATTAAAAAGGGTGAGAACCACTGCTCTAGAACATTTTGGCAAACCCCTAACAAAACATGCACATCATTTTATTGTAATTACACTAAAGGCCCAGTGCACAAAATTCGTGCACTGGGGAGGGCCGGGGGGGGGGGGTTCCTCCAGCCCTGCCTGCACCCTCTTGCAATCCAGAACCACTGGCTCCTAACTGCTTGCCTGATTGCCCCTAACCACTATGCCTGCCGGCATCAGGACCCCTAGCTGCTCACCTACTTGCCTGATCATGCTTAAATGCCTCTGCCTCAGCCCCTGTCACCACAGCTTCATCTGGAATGATGCCCGGAAGGTCATTCGGCTGTCCGGTCTGATTAGCATATAGATTATTATTATAGATTTTGTCTCTCTCTTCTAGTTGCACATAAATTACTTTAGACTAGAGTCTTTAAGTATCTGTGCCAAGATTCCAGAGAAGAGTTGGTAGGCAATAGCTATAACATAATGGGAAGATAGGAAATTAAGAGTATTTAAATTCACCTACTTGACAGACCCAATTTCACCTGTGAACTAGGAAGCTCAGTAATCTATTGATATAAAAGTCTATGGAGCTGGAGTATTTGACAAGAGTGAATACTTTTCAAGAGCTGATAAGGAACAAAAGCTATTCCTGAGAGGTGCAGCTGTCTCCTCCGGAATTTCTAAATCTCAGAATGCTACAGTCTCCCTCACTGATGCTCACTGCTCCAAATAGGACAAGGGAGATATCTGGATTGATTAGAGATAAAGCGCTCAGTGGAGGGAAGGATAGAATAAAGAACATGTAGAGAGAATGTTTCCAAGAGAGTCATTCTGATGTAGCACATTTAGAGTCAGCTTGCTTAGAGAGAAAATTTGAAGCTGTTGAGAGACTGAAGGAAAAAAAGAAGGTAAAGACTGGACATATTAATGAAGTAAGGATCTTGTGTAATATATATTAGGAAAGAATTTTTTTTCCTTTTCACTTACCATTTCATTTTTGAAAAATACATATGTACCTGCTTTACCATTTATTATTCTCCATAGTTTGCTTATAAACTAGAATGATAAATTCTCTAGTTGCTACTATATTGAGACTGTTTTTTGAAGATAACCTTTCAGTTCAAGTTGATAAATCCAAATGTCTAAAAAGTCACCATTCTTGCTACCACAAATGTCAGCATTCCTTATTCTTTTGAAAGTTTTATCTATCTATTATTATTTAGTTATGTCCCCATTTTTTTGAGAAAGGGTCACATGATCACCACTAGCCAATCAACATGATTCTATCTTCTCCAGAGAAGGGTATTTCTATCAGACTCAGGCAAGCATGTGCATCCCAGCTATTGCTCAGAACTTATATATAATGTGTCAGGGACATAGAAAAATATGCTGGCTTGGAGCTTCTGGTAGGGGGTTACTAATTATAATCTGAAAATAAGCCAACCTTATGAAAAATATAGCAGAAAGTTGAGCTAGAAACATCATAAGAAAGTTTTTTGGACTATAGCACCAAATCCTGCTTGAATCTGGCAGTAACTGTTTATGGACCATGCAGTTATGTGATCCAATGAATCTCATTTGTAATTTAAACAAGTTTATATGGGTCCTTTGTTACTTGCAGAGAGAGAAAGATATATCCTACATGTCCAGTGTCTACAAAATTTTATAGGTCGTATTTTTCTGAAATTTTCTCCTCTATGTTCTTCTCATATGATGACTATCAAGGAAACTTTACATTGTTTTATAGAGTCCCAGCCCTGCTCACCCTAATCCTTTCTTACCAAAGTTGTTAGCTTAAAATTTCCACAAACAAAAAAGTAATTTTAACATTAATTTCCACAAATCCTCATTGTACGTTTTAGTTTTGAAAGCATGTTGATCTATATTTATTTATCCAAATTTTTCACCTCATCATCTACAATGACTCTGTAGGATGGATAAATAGAATACGCTCCCTGCTTTTACAGTTCGTGCTCTGTCTTTGTGCTAATTAATGGTTCTTCCCTGGATCATCAATGTTCTTTCTAGTTTGTATCATCTCTTCATTCATTTATTCAATAGAGATGTAACTTCTTTTAGGACATTAATATTTTACTTCAATCAAAATTCTACCCAATCTTTAAATCCTTGTCAAACTTAAAATATGAATAATGTGGGTACTAACTAAAAACTTGTAAGAATTTGTATATTTTTTTGAAAAATTTTTTACTTTACCTCATAATGTTGGAATTTTTGTCTTATCAACCTAGTTTATTGCTACTTTTCCAGTTCAGTATTGTTAATTATTATCCTCTTGTTTATATTCTTTACAGATTATAAAATATAGCATTGCACCTGGCAAGTCTTTTATAGTTAAGGTAGATTAAAAAATATTTGGACTTACTCAATGTCTTAAATTAGGATGGTCTTATCCGAGTATTATTCTCTTTTTCTTTCCTTTCCTTCTACCCTCCCTTTTTTTTTTAATTTGTTGTCTCCCACTCAAACCCACACTAAGGCTGGAGATCCAGCCTGCAACTGAGGTACATGCCCTTAACTGGAATCGAACCCAGGACCCTTCAGTCCACAGCCTGATGCTCTATCCACTGAGCCAAACCAGCTAGAGCTATTCTTTTGTCTTATAAATGTATTATACCATAGTATATTGATATTAAGTATTGACCTGTATACTGCCAGGCTTTACATGAAAATGGTAAGAAATTTTACCAGCAAAACTGATTTTATTTAGGAATAGTAAAAGAATTGCAATTTGGTACAAGCAAACTGTGGTAAATCATAGCAAAGTCTGGAGAACAAAGGAGAAGTGTACTCTTTTTTATAAAGAAAAGGAAGAAGTTGGAGGTGCTGTTTTGAACAAAAATTCATTGGAGGAAAATAAAAGTGTGAAGTGGTGCAGCTTCTCTCTCATTGGCTGCAGGCCAGGGCAGCTTGCTGTTGCTAGGGGAGAAGGAAAATCCTCCTCCTTTCTACCGCTTATGGAAGCTGCAGTGAGGGTAGAGCGTGAGAGCTCTCTTCGTGCCTTTCCAAATCCGTTTCAAATTATGCTTCCTGAACACATTTTCAGGAGGGATGTTTTCATTTTTAAAAGCCTTTTTGAAATGTTATTTCAATGATCAACTCTATATGTAAAGCAAACATACCTGTGTTAACTGAGGTACAAACTATTTTATTGGTGTGTTCACAAAATTACTTTCATCCTCATACATTTGGAGGGTAATTATAAATATTTTAACCAGTTAAACAACTGACAACTTTATATAAGCTCTATATTAGGATTTCAAATATTCTAACTTACTATTTTTATTATGAGACTTCAACAATAATGATCTGATAAATTACAAAAAGTAGGTTTCTTTGTTCCTGGTGATTATAATTATACTTCATGAGAAATAGGGAAACAATGTGTTACTACTGCTCCAGGCGCTAAGACAGTTAATAAAATTAAAATTTTGTTTAAACCGTGTTAGGAAGTATTGATTTCATTTTACAATGCCCTCTTCAACTTAATGTCGCACTTCATCTATCTATTCATTACTGAAAAATGAAAAAGAAGCAGGCCTTATTGAATGAAAGAAATCGTAACCTAATAGTATGAGAAAGCCTAGCACACGATTGTGTATTATGTTCCCTTTTGTTGGCTCCAACTCCTGGAGACCCTATGAATGAGTGACATCCATAATGTCGTGTCCTCAACAGCCCTGTTCAATCCTGTAGACTCCCGCCTATGCATCATTTATAGAGTCAGGACATCTCATATGCAGTTTTCCTCTTTCTCTGCTGCCTTCTGTTTTTGCCAGCATTTATTCTTTATTTCAAAGAACCCTGCCTTGTCAAGATGTGCCCAAAGTAAGACAGCTTCAATTTTGTCATTTTTGTCTCCAGCGATGTTTCAAGTTTTATTTGCTCTAAGACCCACTTGTTTGCTTTTCTTGTGGTCCAGGGTCTCCACAGAACTCTCCTCCAACATCATATTTCAAATAAATCTTTTATTTTTCTTATCAGCCTTTTCACTTTTTTATAATAAAGTTACTACCTTAATCTTTTAAAAATATATGTATAATTTATTGATTTTTTACAGAGTGGAAGGGAGAGGGATAGAGAGTTAGAAACATCAATGAGAGGGAAACATCTATTAGCTGCCTCCTGCATGACCCCCCTGGGGGTTGTGCCCGCAACCAAGATACATGCCCTTGACCAGAATCGAACCTGGGACCCTTCAGTCCACAGGCCAACACTCTATCCACTGAGCCAATCCTGTTTCGGCAGCCTTTTCACTTTTCAACTTTTGCATCCACAGACAGTAATTGAGAATATGAGGGTGTGGATGATCTTAGATTTCTCATGATACACCATTGATTTTTTTTTTTGAGAGAGAGAAAGATAAATATTGATGTGAGAAAGACACTTCTATTGGTTGACTCCCACATGCACTCCAACCTAGGCAGGAGATTTTACCTGCATCCCCATACGTGCCCTTGACCAGGAATCAAACCCCCCAACCCTTTAGATAGTGGGCCAGACACTCTAATCTCTGAGCAACACTGACCAGAGCTCAAGTAATTTGCTGATATATCAAATAGAGGACAGAGAGAGGAAAATAATCATTTTGTAGTTTTGGGGTTCTGAGAACTCTTTCAGTTCTTTGAATCTAAGCAAATGGCAAATCAGACCCTATGGGTCTAGGTTCATTGAATATAAGGGAACAAGTCTAGGAATCAGACCATTGAGTCCATTTCACTGCAAGTAGAGGAAAACTATTTCTAATAAGCCTGTTAGTGTAATGTCTGCTTTGCCATTATATGCCCAGTGGGAGGGTATTCCTTCTCTTTCTATGAGAATCCAGACTCTTACCCAGTAGTTCTCACCAACAGTGCTGGCCTTAATTGCACTACCCTAAATTTCTTCCCATTAGTCCTAATTGCATGTCCTTGATGAACACCGAGAAACTGCTTGCTGTCTTCAAAGTTTTTCTTATAAAGTTTTTATTCCGTTTATTTGAACAATGAATATATTACATGCGAACTCTACGTTTATTCTATTTTAAAGTGTAATGTTTTCGGATTTTATTTAGAGTACAACTTTAAATATTCAAATATAAATATTCTAATTTTATTGGATACATACAAAAAGAAACATTTTGGTAAATGTTTAATGTTACTTCTTGCAGTTACTTTTTTTTAAAACATTACTCTTATTCTACAAGTAATCTTATTTTTCCCTTCTAATTCTTTTAGTTTCATCAACCACCAAAAAAAAAAAAAAAAATGAATGTCTGCAATTTATGTCAAAAAGTCCAAAATTAATTATCAGTTTAAGAAATAAATATAATTGCTTTTCTCATACTTCTTAACCATTAGGATTATTTTCTTCCCATTACTTGTATAATAGCTCCTACTCTAATATAATTTAGAAATTGCAGTATAAATCAAAATTTTTCTACTTCCAGCTTATTACAAAGTGTAATATTTAGAGTATTATTCAGACTCGCTGCTCTAGATATAAAAGTCATGTTTATTGCTCTGACTGGGTAGTTCAATTTGTTAGAGCGACGTCCTGTACAGCCAAAGTTTGCAGGTTTGATTCTCAGTCAGGGCATATGCCTAAGTTGTGGACTTGACCCGTGCCATCCTGTTCCCCCATTGCCCCCTTTCCACCCCTGGTCAGGGCACATATAGGAGGCAACAGAGCAACAGATCTATGTTTCTCTCATACATGGATGTACATGTCTCTCTTCTATTCTTTCTCTCTCTCTAAAAAGCAATAAAAATATATCCTATGTGAGGATTTTTTTAAAAGTCACTTTACTCATGTATGCATATACATATAACCAGATGGAAGTTAAATTTATTTAAGAATTTATTCTTAATTTAATTTGGCTTAATGCCCAATTAATAAGTATTGTCAAAATGCATATATATATATATATATATATATATATATATATACACACATATTTGGATTATGTACAGGCATACATTTTAATTATGCTTTTTAAATATTTGGAGTTTTGTAGAGGGCTGGGAGTGTGGGAATATGTTGCCCAGCAACTCTTAACTATGAATTTCTGGATGCAACTGCTTGAAATTGGATCTCAGCTATTGTTCCATTTACTTGTGTCTCACATATTCAGTAATCCCCCACCCTCCATGCCTACAACCGTTTATATGTGCTGTGTTTTCAGATATTATTTTATCACAACTCTTGTGTGTGCTAAATTATGTTGTATTTCAAATTTTATTTTGGGCAGGTAAAATTGTGATCATATGTTAAATATATATTTTTAATCAAAAGAGAGCATAAGGCCTATAGTGTTGTTGAATATAGTAAAAATAATTCAACCTATTGTCAAGTCTAGCAGCCCAAATTTTAATAGCAGTATGAGCTTTACATGTTTATATCTACTACTGTCAATCAGTATGGTGCCCATACCTCTTAAGTACATATACCTCAAGGTTTTTACCTTGGAGCCTGAATATTTTATCTCTGATTCAAATGCACATTTCTAGGACAGTAGCCCTAACCAGGACTTTTACTACTCAAAAGTTTTAACTTACGCAGATTTTAGCTCTACCACAAATGTCATAGCGAACCCAAAATTCCCCTGTACAATCTGCTCTTGATGTCTCTTGCCAGATGCCTGCTTACATCTTACACCCACCCCATGACACTGGGTTAGTCCACAGTCTTCAAATAGCTAAGCAGCTTCAAATGCTGCAATTCTTCTCTGTTTCTTTCTTTTGTAATGTCTTTCACCACTTTCTTCAACTAGAGAAAAGCTCTTCTTTAGACAGAACTTAAATGTGTCCGGTTTACATGTGAAAATGCAAGTTCCTCTGTGATTTGGAAAATATAAACACGTGGAAAATATCTCCAAAATGGGATATTTGGAACTGATCACAAAACGTGTGTATGTACTTTAGAAGACCCTAAAAATTGCTCTCCTATTTTGAGCTTTCCATATTTTCAAGGGGTGCTATTAACTAAAAGTATTTTTTTAAATGAAGAATTTCTCTGACAAAGTAAAAATTTTTCTCAGTGTATTGCGGATACAAAAAAAAAAGTGCTGCAAATTTTGGGAAGTCAAGGTTAGGTGGGGCTATCTACACAGTATATATCTATTAAAGGAGGTAGAGGGAAAGTCACTTGAAGAGACAGGTGCACACTTCATTCCCATCTGCCATAATGATCTTTATGCTTTTATGGGGGCCATTTTGTCCCACAACAGTGTGCCTCTCCTCACATGAAGAATAGCTTTCTTCAATTCTCTTTCCAGAAATAAAAAGTACATATTCTGGAAAGTGCATCTTAATGTCACCCCTACTGGGGAAGCTTTCCTGGAGTCATTTTCTTGGCTGACTTAAGTATTGCTCTTCTCTGTACCTTGCTTCAACTCTTTTATAGCCACTATCTAGTTTTGTAGTAAAAAAGTAGTTATTGTCTTTTTCATCCTACATTTTAAACTTCATAAGGAAAGGACTTTTAGTTCACTTGTACGTTAGTCACTTGTAAGTATTTGCTTAGCAAGTGGCTGAATAAGAACACCAAGTCCAATGATACCTCAAATTCTGCTAGAATCTGAACTTCACAAGGGCAGGTGTTATGGGTGTATTAACAACAATATTTCACACACACACACACACACACACACCAATGACAATAGCAAAACACATTGTCTGGTACTTAGTAAACATTGTTGGATGAAATTTTGAATAATTAATTAATCAGACTTTTTTCATAAGGCCTGTGCTACTATATAACCATTCCCTCATTTAGTCATGGAGGCACTGTGCATGTATTATCTCAAAATGTTGTACAGAAAAAAAAAAAGTATGGAAGAACTGACCAGAAAAATAAAGAACGTGGACAGGAAGAGTTATCTGGTGAGGCTTGATCCTAAATAAGAATGTACATAAGCTTAGGTTATAATCTAAAATGAACAGATCCATGAAAATTCAGTTAATTATACATGCAAAGCAATGTGTTATAAGCTAATGTAGTATGTGTCCTAATGTCCCAAAATAATATGTGAGTTTGTTGCACAGAAAAAGTGACCATAGCTTGAAATATTGGTAGGATGATAAAAAATATTAATTTAGATTAAGGTAAATAAAACTGTAAAAGGACAGAGTTCATGGCTGTATTTTTTCTGTTTTAAGTTATAAATTCATTTCAGTATCAATAGCATGTTATAAGCTTATGCTAATTAGAATAAATATTTAAGAGTTAAGGAAAACATGTATATAATAGAGAGTGACATGAGTTATTTAAATATAATATCAAAAAAGGCCTTTTTAGGATAGTAATTGACAAAATATTAAGAATTGACTGCCCATAATATCACAGTTTTTGTAACTTAAAGTCATCATAAAAATTAGAATTCTATAGCACTGATTAAGTAATCATTGGCTACATATATACAAAGAGTATTTATTATTAATACATTAAATAGTTTTGTTAAATGAGTAAAAAAATTGCAAAGGTCAACAAAGATCATAAAAACTCAGTTCACTAAAATAAATTTTGAAAATGATGATATATAAACATAATAAACAAAACAAAGAAAAATTACATATACTTTACTAGAAGCCAAATAATTAAATTAACAAATAGCAAGGTGCCATTTTAACCTCCCAAACTGTCAAAAAAAATAAAAGTTATCTCTCAGTATTACTAAGGCTTCTGAGAAACATATTAAAAATCTTAAAAACATGTATTAAATCAAAAATGATTAATTGTGAGAATCTATTTAAAATATTTAATTATAGGTAAAAACAAAAAAAATAATTTTGAGAAGATCCTCTAAGTATTAATAATATAAAATTATAAGAAAATAAGTGTAATGCTAGGATGGTAGTTAAATATACTAAAGTATAATCCTATATATAATGAAAAGCCCAATATGCTAAATGTCTAGTCATCCAGTCATCTGTCCCACCAATCAAGTGTAATATGCTAATGATATGCTAAGGCCACTCCACTGCTTGCAATGACATGCACTGACCACAGGGGGACAGACACTCCAACTAGTAGGTTAGCTTGCTGCTGGGGTTTGGCTGACTGAGATGGAGCAAGACAGGCTGGACATGCCCTAAATCCTTCCCATGGTCCTTCCCCAGCTGGCCAACCATCTGCATCCCTCCCCAGCCTGGCAATCATGCACCAGTGATTTCCCTTGGCATGGCTGTGCCCTCTTTCAATCTGGGACCCCTGGGGGGGAAGTTGGAGAGCCTGTTTCAGCCAATTCTGCTCCCTGATGGTTAGTGCACTCCCACAGGGGGAGTGCTGCTCAGCCAAAAGCTGGGCTAACGGCTGGCGAGTGCAGCGTCAGTGGTGGGAGCCGCTTCCACCTCCATGGCAATGCTAAGGATGTCTGACTGCTGGCTTAGGCCCACTCCCCATCAGTCAGACATTCCCCAAGGTCAGCCAGAATGCAAGAGGTCACAGAGCACATATAGGAGTGGAGTATGCACTAATTTTGTGCACCAGGCTTGTAGTATTTATATAATTAATATGTATTTTAATAATTCAATATCAATTTGCTCACTTAAAAATTACCTATTGGGTGCTTACTCTACTAGGTGTACCAGTTAATGCTGATGTTTTTCAATAGAAGGAGTTACACATATGTTGATATATATGCGATTTAATATGTATGCTATCTTGTTGTATTGACAAGAAGCTTTAAAACTTCATATGTCAAATTTGCTGAAGATATTAACATCAAAGATGTTTTCATCCTTAAAAATGTCGAATTTCATGCCAAAAAAAAAAGAGCATTTGTGGGATGTTTTAATTCATTACTCTATTTTGAAGAAAAAGCTATTATATACTTTGGGAAGCTTATGGTGAATATGCTCCATCTCAAGATACTTCTGAAAGGTGGCTTCAACACTTTAAAAGTGATTATTTCAATGTGAAAGACGTCCAGGTCAATGGAAAAAGTTTTAAGACCAACAATTACAAGTATTATTGGGTGAAGATGCATGTCAAACTGAAAAACAACTTGCAGGAAGATTAAACATTGTTCAGCAATTTCTGATCATTTACAAGCAATGGGAAATATTTTAAAGGAAGAAAAAAAGGTTGTCATATCAACTGAATGAAAGACAAATGGAAAACTGGAAAATCATCAGTAAAATGTTGCTTCAACAGCAGGAAAGAAAGTCTTTTCTGCAATGAATTTTGACGGACAATGAAAATTGGATTTATTTAGAGTCCCAAATACATAAAATCATGGGTTAATCCAGGTCAATCATTAACATCAACTGCAAGGCCAAATTGCTTTGGAAGGAAGACAATGCTCTGCATTTGGTGGGATCAGGAAGGTGTGGTGTATTATGAGCTTCTAAAACCAGGTGAAACCATTAAGACTGATTGCCACTGACAACAAATAATCAATTTGAACCACACTTTGTTCTTGAAACAACCAGAATGTGCCAGAAGACATGGCAAAGTAATTTTGCTTCATGATGACGCCCTATCCCACACTTCAAAACCAGTTAAAGACACATTAAAAAATCTTGCCTGGGAAGTATTAACCCACCTGCTGTTTTCACTAGACCTTACCTCTTTAGATTATCACTTATTCTGATCAATGGCATGTGCACTTTCTGAGCAGCACTTCAAAACATACCAAGAAGAGAAAAATTGGGTCTCTGAATGGTCTGCCTCAAAACAAGAAAATTTCTGTTGGGATGGTATCCACAAATTACCTGAAAGATGGGGGAATTGTGTAGCTAGCAAAGGGCATTACTTTGCATAAAGCACTTTTGATGTTTCTCTTGAAAGGATCACATTTTCTTTGATTACAAAGTCTGCCATTATTAACCAGTACACCTGGTATATCAAGCCCTGAATAAAGAGTGTCATTGTCAGAGTCAACTGAGGGAGAAGTAGTAAACAAGTAAAAGTGAATAAAGTAATCAGATGTTGATTAGTAATATAAAGTAAAGCACTTAAGTGCGATACTAAAGAGTTATAAAGGTATAAATATATACCCTTTATAAGGAAAAGATAGAAGATGGACTCTCAGACCTGAGACCATCAAAGGGAAATTATCTAAGGAACTTTTAAACCTGGTAGAATCTTTCTGTGACCTTGCTTATATTTGAAGTGAGCAGCTCATAAGAGATTTGGCATATATCCAGCAGGTGAACTATTACCCTCTATGTAGCTGTTAACATTATGATAAAGAAAGGTCACGCACGATTAATGTATTTAAAACTTAATGCAAATCATAAGTCAGCTATGGACTGGTCTAGGATAGAAGCTTCCTACTTAGGTTGTGTGCCATCATCTAAAGTGACATATGTAACCTCTATTTCAGGCTTGCAAAGTACATGGCCAACACAGATATTTTATCTCTAGCTGACAACCCAACTCCAGTCTATTATTAAGTTTGGATAAACCAACAATAATTGGAGAAATTAAAGAAAAACGAGGTCTTAAGGGAAAATATGTACAGTTCAGAAAACAAAATATATTTCCTGGAGATTGAGGGGCACAGTGGGTATTGCCCAATTCACATCTGAGAAGCCCAACGGTACTACTAATTAAGTTGATGTTACACCATCAGAGAACTGGTTGGATTAAGGGTGACTCACAGGAATGTTTGCATGAGAAAATGGGTCAGGACTTGCTGTGGATTAAGTGTGGGTCATCCTCAAGAGAAAAAACTGGTTTTAGGTTGTTGCAGAGTATGTTCAAAAAGCCCAACTGGATGGGCAAAATTATAGCAATTGGAGGGACTTGGAATTTCATCTTTACACCTAAGGTTGGAGAGAAAAAATAATGTGTGTAAATTTAGGATGTAATCACTCTCCTCAACAAAATTACACTGAGAGATGTCTAACAGTGGAGGCAGATTCCTGAATAAAAAACGAAAATGCCTCATAAGTCAGCCAGCCTCCTCCATCCCAATGGCCCCCACTTCTGGGGGTACATGTTGAATGAGCAATTCCATTAGATCTCAGGAGTCACAAAGTTCCACTTGCCTTGAAGTAGTGGATACACATTCACCTCGTAGAAGGACAGATATTCTTAGGCACTTGTAAACCTACATCAACAAAGCATTATTGCTTATGTCATTTAAATAAATAAAATGCTCATTTTCTTTTACATAATCGTATGGTAATCAGTGACCTATGTTTAAAAAGTTATCGCAGAGACCGGTTTGTCTCAGTGGATAGAGCGTCGGCCTGCGGACTGAAAGGTCCCAGGTTCGATTCCGGTCGGGGGCATGTACCTTGCGGGCACATCTCCAGTGTGGAGCGTGCAGGTGGCGGCTGATCAATGTCTCTTTCTCATCAGTGTTTCTGACTTTCTATCCCTCTCCCTTCCTCTCTGTAAAACATCAATAAAATATATTTTAAAATAAAATAAAAAATAAATAAAAAGTTATCTCTTAGCTCTCCTGCTAGATATTTATTTTCTATTGTTCTCAATTAATTGAGCCCCTATAAAAGAATGTTAAACAGGAAAATTGATTATACACATACATTCACACCCTTTGTAAAACACAGGCCCATGAGACATGGATTTTTGATTTGTTTCCTTATCCCAGTGCCTGGCACATGATATACTAAATCAATGTTTGTTGAATAAAATTAACCAAGATTTGATCTTAAAGCATCTTAAATTAAATTATGGACAATATAAGAATAAATACAATTTTTACCACCATTATCACTAATATTGTTTTGCAATTACTACAAGTATAATTAAAGAGAAGGCAGAATGCATATCTATTTCTAGCTTTCTATTTATATTTTGAAGTTAAGGAGGCACAAGTAATTAATTGTTATTAATTATATGTTTTATACCTAGAAAATTTAAGAAATTCAACAACAAATATGACAATAAGAAAATTCACCAAGGCAATGGATTAAAATAACAAACAATTTGTTTTAAAAATTATGTTACACTAGAGGCTCATTGCAGGAAGATTCCTTCAATAGGGCTTCCTGCTGCAGTCTCCACTGCCCTGCCATATTCCCTCCCTTCTCCACCTCTCCACTTGCTTGCTTCTCACAGCTTCCCTCCCTTCTGCACCACTTGCCTTCCTTCTACTCTGTCTTCAGTCTTCACTCTGCACCAAGATATGCAAATTAACCACCATCTTGGTTGGGTTCATTTTCATGCTCTGATTGGCTGGTGGGCCTGGCTTGTTATTGTAGCAGAGGTACTGTCAATTTGCATATTACTCTTTTATTAGATAGGATAGTAATAACACAACAAACTAGTAAACTAAATAGCCTGCATAGTAATAGTACCAAAAACCACATAGGAACTATAGAAATAGCATTTTAAAATTAGTAGGATCTTCCTTACTTCTGCCACTGAATCTCATGCCAATTTACTTGTTTACTAGTACTCAGGCTTTTACAATTAGTGATTTAATCGTCAGGACCTTCACAGATATATTTCCTCATGTTAGAAATGTATTTTATTTTCTCTTTGCTTGTTCCCTCACATTTCCTCCTGTTAGTGTCTGCTCAGTTTTTGCATTAAAGGACAAGGACTTTCTTGATTCCCTTAGACCTGACCAGATTAAATTGCTGGATGTTTTTTTTCCTCAACATAGGATTTCCTTTTCATCATTGGTGGGTCTTTAACTGTAAAATATAAATTTGCATTTGTGAGATGATTTGATTTATATTTCATTTGCATTTGTGTGATTATTTGATTCATGTTTGTCTCTATAGCTAGAGGTAAAGTACAAGGACAATGCATAGTCTGTAAATAATCAAATATAAGATTCCCAGGATTTAGCATAGCACAATGAAGACTTAATACTTGGAGAATGAACAAATAAATCAATACAATTGAATAGACAAACGAATAAATGATGTTGATAGAAGAGAATTAAGTAGATAGTAGTTAGGAGACACTCCCGCACTGGCCCTCTTCCCCCTGTCTGCCAGTAGCCCTGCTCTTGCCACTCCCATGCACTGAGAGTGCCAGCCCTCCTTGTACCCACTGATGGTGCAGAGCAATTGGGGCTGGTAGCAGCAGGTAGGAGCAGCAGCTGCTGCCCTGGTCACCCCTCAGGAGCAGGGGGAAGGTGGAGAAGCCCTCAGGGGCAATTGGGGCAGGCAGCTGCTGCTTGCACCCTCTGATGGCACCGAGTGATCAGGGTCGGCACCGACACTGGCAGTGAGTGCAAGCAGCAGCTCCAGTACCAGTAGCAGGTATGAGTGGGGGCAGTGCCAGCAGCAGGTATGAGCACCAGGCAGGACCATGGCATGTGAGGGCAAAGAATTTTCAGCAACTACCAAAGGCTTACCCCAATGATAGTCACTGGCACTCCGCCTTGGTCTGGTGTCCCTGCTTACCTGCTCCACCATCCTGCCACGACTGATGCCAGCCATGTTCCATGCTCTACTTCCTGCTGCCAATTCCCACCGTGTTCTATGCAAGACCCTTGGTGGTCAGCATATGTCATAGCGACCAGTAGTTCGGTTGTTGAGTTGTTCCGCCATTGGGCC
The DNA here is from genome assembly GCA_004026805.1 of Lasiurus borealis. Classification (NCBI taxonomy): domain Eukaryota; kingdom Metazoa; phylum Chordata; class Mammalia; order Chiroptera; family Vespertilionidae; genus Lasiurus; species Lasiurus borealis. The sequence continues at coordinate 8,843 of PVJN01019130.1, read as the reverse complement.
TATTTGCATATTAGGGTTTTATATAGGGAGATGATCATGATTAAATCTAGAAACTGTTAAAAGAAAGAAAAATATTTTTTCATTTGTTTTGTTAAGATCCATTTTTAAAACTTTCGAAAATTTTTTTCTCACCAAACTTTAAAGTTGTTATATTTATTCCACAGGAAGCCTACATTTATCCGAAAAAAGTTGGCTGGCATTTATTAGGAATCACTCAAGTACTTTCATAATTTTCATTGTGCCATACTAAAAATTTCTCAATTTAAAAATAATTTATTTTTCAGACAGTTCCTGGGACTGGCATTTCTGCATTTTAAATTATTGTGGTACATCACTTTTATTAACTGTTGGTGTTTTTTTTGTTTTTTTTTTTTGTAACATGGATTACAGATGAAACATAAAATGGAAATATTTTACTTATTTTTTGTTTAAAATTTCAATGAACTACTTTTCTAAAAAACATTTCTTGATTTGAAAGAGAGAGAGAGAGATGGATTTGTTGTTCCACTTCCCTATGCATTCATTGGTTGATTATTGTATGTGCCCTGACCAGGGATCAAACCCACAACCACAATAAGTTAATCTTGTGCAAAGTTATTTAAATACAATAACCGAGTTTTAAGAAATGTTTAAAGGCTGTTGATCAAAAACAATGCCAAAACAATGTAGTTCTCATCACTGTAGTGTAAATAAAAACATTAGTAAAACAGCTAACATTTCTATTCCAGCAGCACTAGCACAGTGTTTTGCACTTTAGATCATTAAATAAAAGCTTGTTGAATAAACAGAAAAACAAACAAACAAACAAACACACACACACACACACACACAACTTTGGTATATGAAGATGATGCTCTAACCTAGTGGTTGGCAAACTGCGGCTCACGAGCTGCATGTGGCTCATGAGCCACGGTTTGCTGCTCTGTTGACTAATGAGTTTGCCGACCAGTAACCTAGACTCTCAATTCCAATAATTACAGGCTGTTGTTGTTCCTTGTGATTTAAGCTCCTATCCTAGTCGTCAGCAAACTCATTAGTCAACAGAGCAGCAAACCACTGCATGTGGCTCACAAGCCGCAGTTTGCTGACCACTGCTCTAACCAAATGAGCTATGAGACCAGGGCCTACTTTACTTATTTTTTAAAAAATATATTTTATTGATTTTTTACAGAGAGGAAGGGAAAGAGATAGAAAGTCAGAAACATCAATGATAGAGAGACATTGATCAGCCGCCTCCTGCATGCCCCACAGTGGAGATGTGCCCGCAAGCAAGGTACATGCCCCCAACCGGAATCGAACCTGGGACCTCTCAGTCCGCAGGCTCATGCTCTATCCACTGAGCC
>PVJN01019130.1:0-2500 GCA_004026805.1 Lasiurus borealis | reverse complement strand
AAGTCAAACTTTTCTTATCTGTTATATTATTCACCATTTGTATCATCACCATGATTTCTAGTTCAATGGTGTAATATTTTATTCTAGTAGCTTTAATAAGTTTTTACCAATATTAAGCAAAGGGATCATTTTACATTGACTGGGTTATAAGAAATACCTCCACTCAATTAGTTCCTCTATACTGCAATTTTAAAATGAAAAGTAAGTAGACAATCTGAAAATCTTAAAATGATAATGAGGTAAATATCTCTAACCTTATATTCTATGATGTTTAAAAAACTTGATAGTATTTCCAAGGTAGTAATTGGAAAATTCAGCAAACTTGTGGAGAATAGATAACATACATTCTACACAAATGAAATATTTGTAAAAATATCAAAAAAATTTAAAAATAGCTGAAACTAGGGTGGCTCAGTAGATAGAGCATCGGCCTGTGGATTGAGGGGTCCCAGGTTCGATTCTGGTCAAGAGCATGTATCTTGGTTCTGGGCACATCCCCAGTAGGGAGCATGCAGGAGGCAGCTGATCAATGTCTCTCTCTCATTAATGTTTCTAACTATCTCTCTCTCTTTCTCTCTGTAAAAAAATCAATAAGATATATTAAAAAGAAATTTAAAAATATTTCACTTTCCCCTGGGATCAAGTTTTATATTGGGGAATTTTGAATTTTATCATAATAATTTTTTTCTTATAATTACAGAAAATATTTAATATAAAATTGAGATCAGACTATTATTTAGATGGATTCATTTATAAAAATTATGTTTATTCTTACTAACATTTGTGAGTCTCAAATATTTCTTACATATTATATATTAAAATATATTTCAAACAGCAGATTGCATTTTAATGTTTCTGTTGAATTGATTACATTGAAAAGATTTAAGTGAAAAAAAGACTATTTTAGCCATATTAATCAAAATCTACATATTGAAAATAAAAAAATATGGTGGTGGAATAGACAGACATGTTCCAAGACTTGTCCTAGAGCAGGCAGAAAGAACATCTGCGAGTCACACGGGGGTGTTTATTGTTGAGTTAAGGGACAGTTATACTCCAGGAGAAGGTGGGGGACTGCGGTACATTCCTGACCATGAAGCCCCCACTGCTGTTAGGTTCCCTCCCAGAGCCACCAGCTCAGACATCAAGAAACCTCGCCATCTTGAAGGGAAAAGTAGATGTTTTTCGAAGCCTGAAAATCTACAACAGTGGCACCCACCAAACAGCTGCAAAGCCTAGAACACTGGTCCTGAATTTGCACAAACACTTGTATTCAAAGGAGCTCTACCCTCCAGCAATAAAAGTTTGGATTCCGTCTGGGATATGGAGACAGAGAACTACATTATCAGACATCCAGAGAAGAGAGACCATGGGAAGACAAAGAAATAGGCTGCATATGAAAGAAAAGCAGGCATCACCAAAAAAGGAAGTAAATGCAATGGAGGCAAGAAACTTTCCAGAAAAACAATTCAGAGAAATGGTCATAAGGTGGTTGAAAAGAATGGAAGACAAATTCAACAATATAGTAAGAACCAAGAGGAAATGAAGAAGAACCAGGAAGAAATGAAAAATGACATTGCTGCTGTAAAGAACTCAGTAGGAAGCATCAAAAGTAGACTAGAGCCGAGACCGGTTTGGCTTAGTGGATAGAGCGTCAGCTTGTGGACTGAAAGGTCCCAGGTTTGATTCCAGCGGGAGCATGTACCTTGCTTGCAGGCACATCTCCACAGTGGGGTGTGCAGGAGGCGGCTAATCAATGTCTCTCTCTCATCGATGTTTCTGACTTTCTATCTCTCTCCCTTCCTCTCTGTAAAAAATCAATAAAATATATTTTTAAAAAATTAGACTAGAAGAAACAGAGGACCACATCAGTGAGCTAGAATACAAGGCAAGAAAAAATATTCAAGTAGAGCAGTTCCTAGAAAAAATAAAAATAAAAAGTAGGAAGAAAGCCTAAGGAAACTTTGGGAAAACACAAAACAAAAGAACATGTGCATAATAGGGATTCCAGAAGGAGAGGAATAGAAAACCTGTTTGCAGAAATAATGACAGAAAGTTTCCCTGATATAGGGAAGAAAAAACTCATACAAATCTAAGAGCACACAGAGTCCCAAGCAAAATGAACCCCAAAAAACCTATGCCAAGGAACATTATAATTAAATTGGCAAACATTAATGACAAAGTAAGAATCTCAAAAGCAGCCAGACAGTTACATACAAAAGAACCCCCATCAGACTAGCAACTGATTTCTTAACTGAAACTTATCAAGCCAGAAGGGGATGGAATGAAATATACAAAATCATGCAAAGGAAGGGTCTGAATCCAAGAATACTGTACCCAGCAAGGCTATCATTCAAATTGAAGGTGAAATCAGGAGCTTCACAGACAAAAAAAAGGAATAAGGGAATGTATTATCACCAAAACAGCAAAGCAAAAAATGCTAAAGGGTCTGCTGTGAAGAAGAAGAAGAAGAAGAAGAAGAAGAAGAAGAAGAAGAAGA
>PVJN01019129.1:0-37750 GCA_004026805.1 Lasiurus borealis | reverse complement strand
AGAGAAAAAATAATTTATTTTTATTTTTTTGGTCTCTTCAAAAAATTGAAAAGATAAAAATCCATTAAGACCTTAAGTTAAATATAAATGTTAGAACTCAGCAATGTTGACTTTTAGGTTTTATACAGTATTTGTTTTGTTTTGGTTTCAAGTGTGTATAATAAGGCATTAGCAGTATGGTTCCAATAGAGAGAGGTTAAAAATATATAATTAAAGGAGACCTGTAGCAGTCAAAGATTTTATTGATTTAATGGCAAATAAAGGAAATTAATTAAAATATTTTTTCCTGCTGTAATTCTGCATTAAGCTCACATGAGAAATCATGATTCCGGAGTTTGGAATGCAAAATTGTTCACCCTCAAACTTGGGGATATTTTTTAAAATAAATACTATAATATAGGTATCAAATGATTACCTCCCACTTTGTGTTGAAATTTTTTTTTATTGATAAAACTTTGTTTCCATTGTATTCATAATGTTCTGTTATACATAACATTAAAATGTTCATTAAAATCAATGTTGAACTGCTTTTTCTTTCATTCTGTTAGACATTTGAAACTGGGGGAAATAACTATAATTTGGGCAAAGTAATTTTTATAAATAATTTAAAATTATTTAATGACTTCTCTATTTTTCTTATCAGACTCTACTGTTAGGAATTTGAAATGAAGCAGCAAAGATACCCTGACCCACTCCATTCTTTGCTAATGTTCCATCTACAACATTTCTAATTAAGCAGAAATTCATGTTCTTCTGCTAAGTGGTAATGAAAAGTGATTCATTTGCTGAATAAGAGATGAGAGAGAGTGTAATTAGGTGACTGTGGTTTTTAATCTTTCAACAGTTTAGTGTGTTTAAATTAGTTTCAAAGAATAGGAGCTTTCAAGTGTTGTTACTTCAGAGCATTCAAGCCCGGCTCTGGTGGCAGTATGAAGAATATCTTCACTGATATTTAAAACTCATAATCTTAAGTGAATTTTTTTATAAAATTGAGAGTTATAGCATCTCCTTTATATGGTTCTTGGAGGAAATAAATACTTTGTTTCTAAACTTTTGTGTTTAAAATTCTTTTCCTAATAAAATTAAGATTTATTTCTAAAGCATTTTCTGTACTATGCCTTCTTCCTATGTTGTGTCTGTGGACAAAAGTAAGCTCCCATCTCAAGTTATTACTGCACCTCAACATAGAGTTTGATATTTTATCAGTATGCTTTTAGAGCCCAGGAAAGAGAAAACATAAGACTTGCCTCTCTGAAGGTCCATCCAATTTAATGATTCATCTCTGAAGGGGTTGCTAAGTGATACTTTAAAGGAAAGTTCTAATATTCCCAAATCATTTGGATTTGGCAAGAAAGTATTTTTCTTTAATAATCTATGGATCTCCCTTTTGCCCATCCTATACTTTTCAGCAGCTTCTCTTTTTATCTATTTTTCATTTTGCCTAATATTTTGAAGGGTGGCGGGTGAAATAGTTACAGTTTTAGCAATTTACATGTAAGGAGTTCCCACTTGCCATTCCAGATTCATTTTTCTCTGATGCAATCTTCAGGTATTTTAAACTGATAGGAACAGATACTACACTTGATCTTAGCCAAAAGGCTGAGAAGTGATAATCTTCAGGTATTTTAAAAGTTTCCTTTATTGTTTAACATAAACTGCCTGAAGAATACCCATAATACTATTGGTCTGGGGGTAGTGACTAATAAGTTGAGACCTATAATTATATTTGGAAAGAAGGGTTAATAATTTTTTTTCAAATATTTATGAAACTGTCCTTATGATAAATAGGTTCTAAAGGAAACTGGCTTTGTGTTTCAGCTCTCCTGGGAGACTGCACTGCACTGTGGAAAGAGCTGGGACTTGGAAGCAGACAGTCTAATCCCCTTTCAACCACTCACTGTCTGGGTGACACCTGATCAACTTACCTGACTTTTTGGGCACTGATGCATTTTTTTTTTTAATGAATCTGGAAGTGTTGTATAATTAATTTAAATGAGTGAAATCTACCAGCACTGACATACATATGCTTTAAATGTTTCTCTGCTTATTTTTATTTATTTACTATAGTATGTATGTATGTATGTATTTTTATTTTTTTAAATATATTTTATTGATTTCAGAGAGGAAGGGAAAGGGAGAGATAGAAACAATGATGAAAGAGAATCACTGGCTGCCTCCTGCACAACCCCTGCATGTGCCCTTGACCAGCATCAAACCTGAGACCCATTCCCAGGCTAATGATCTATCCACTGAGCCAAACTGGCCAAGGCTGGTGAGCGTAGCAGAGTTACAATCGATTTACATGTTTTTCTTTTCTTATATAGGATAAGGGGGCTCAGAACCATCTTTACATCCTTAAAAATGACCCAAAAAGCTTTTGTTTATATGGATCATATCTATCGATACGGGTTATATCAGTTGATATTCAAAATAACAAACTTTAAAAATATCAATACAGTAATAATCCCTTTCCTAGCAAATTACAATTTAATAAAAGATAACATTTTCCAGTATAAAAATGTGTGAAAAGAGTGGCATTATTTTTACATTTTTGAAAATCTCTATTACCTGGCTTAAAATACAGCTGGCCCTCGCCAGTTTGCTCAGTAGATAGAGCATCGGCCTGCAGACCAAAGGGTCTCAGGTTCAATTCTGGTCAAGGTCATGTACCTCTGTTGCACATGTAAGAGGCAATTTCTGTCTTTTTCTCTCTCTTCCATTCTCTCTGAAAAATCAATGGAAAAATATCCTCAGGGGGATTAAAAATAAAGGACACCTGGATCCTCTTATCAGTCTCTGCACTCAATCTACTGTGCTATGTGGTTTTGTGAAAGTACTAATATATGGGGAAAGTCCAGCCTTGGGGACACATGGTTGGAACCTGGCAGGTCCCCTGAATGGGTTTCAGGCTCCCCAGTGGTCCTCAGGCCTCACTTGGGAAATTGGGGCTATCGAGAATTAACAGATAAGATTATTTCCTAGTAACAATGTATCCATTTGCTTGATTTATTCTATTTATAAGGTGATCTAGTTGATGTACAAAGAACTTAGTTTTTCCTTTCACTTCAGTTACAAGCTAAGGCCTGTCACATGAAATTGCTCTCTGAATACTGAATATTAAAAATTGGTAACACCATAGCTTTTTCTCAGTTTCTGAAATTATTCTGATACATAGTGCATATTTAAAACTAGTAAATAAGTAAATGTCTTGCCCGCCTTGAATTTTTTAGAAAAGCTTAGACTGAGACTAGGAGTTGAGTGCTTAGTAAGCTTCCTTTTCTGTCCGCTGAGGGAGTAAAATGGGTCAAACCCAAAGGCCTCTCAAGCGACCTTGTATACTGTGTTCTCTGGCAAACACTTCACGGAGGAGGATATGGCTACAGAAGGAGTCTTCCACATCCATAATGCTCCTTATAAGCCCTCGATAAATTTGATCCCCAAGACGAGGAATCCAGCAAGGTTCCTATCCTTTCATGAAATGGAGGAGCCAGCTCTGCTGGGCACTTCCATACCTCTGTTCTCTTCATTCCCATAGCCTATGGAATCATGACCTTCCTCTGATAGACAGAGAACAGGTGTGTCAGAAGTGACACAGCCAAAGTGGCTTTGAAAAGATTGTTGTGCAGGGTCCCCAAACCAGTCTTTGTTGACTTCCAGTAACTGACCACCGATGTTAGCCTTAAGTAAGAATGTTTGACAGAGTTTTTACTTGGAAAGAGGAAGGAAATCCCAGGCAGAATTGCCTCTCATCCTAGAAGAACTTCGTTTTAAAAACGAGTGCATATCATAGGCACAGAATCAACTTTTGTTAATGAATGATACAGTGAAGATCTGATCTTTTGTATCTAGTAATTTATATACTAATTTTTTTAAACTGTATTTTCTAAAATACTAGGTTGTGGACTGGGTTCTCGTATTTCTAGGTGGTTTTTTTTTCATATTTTCACTTGTCAATTATAAAAAATTAAATCAAGCCTGGTTGGTTGAGCTCAGTGGATAGAGTGTCGGCCTGCAGACTGAAGGGTTCCAGGTTCAATTCCAGCCAACGGCACATGCCCAGGTTGCAAGCTCGATCCCATTGGGGGTCATGTAGGAGACAGTTCAGTGATTCTCTCTCATCATTGATGTTTATATCTCTCTCTCCCTCTCTAAAATTAATTAAAAAATATATTTCAAAAAAAAAATTAAATCAAGGACAACAATACTAAAACAGTCATGATAAAAATGTAGAAAATCTAAACCCTCCCAGCTTGGGAATGAGACTGCCATATGGCAATGGGCCACGAAACCAGAGGACCACTACCCCAAATTTCTTCCATGTGTTTACTCATACTTACTATGTGCCTACAACCTGCACTCCTCGAGTTATGTATCATGGTGACTGCAGGAGAAACCCGTCAGATCACCACATGGTGCTGTTACTTAAGAACAGGAGGGGCCTAATCTAGATAGGTAACTCAAGAATGCCTCTCTGAGAAGAGAGCTTTTACGCAGAGATCTGAAGAATGATGAAGAGGAGCTAGTCATGGGAACCCAAATGGTGAAAGAACCTTACGAAGTTTAGTGGTTGTGGGTGGAGACCGAGGTAAAAGGATAGAACTGAGGAGATAAGCAAGATGATAACACTGGTGTCTAGGGCATTGAGATAAGTAATTACTTCACTCTCCTCGGAGGGGACAATGACCACCAGAGAGTACATTCCAAAGGCCCCATTTGCTTTTATTGCCATGGTTGTCACAGCACTCCCTTTGAAAAAGTTGACTTAGACTTTAAAATCTTGGATGGAAAATGGTATGATAATAGTTATTTAACTGTCATAATTAATACTCAAATGCATTAATAGTTCATTTTTATATAAAAGATATACATTTTTCTATCTAAAGGACAGTTATAAATATAAATTGATTATTTCAAAGAGTGATAACATGCATTTACAGAGTGAATTCACACTCACTCCTCCCAGATTGTCATAATAGCCTTAAACTAAGGAGATAGAACAGTTACTATCCCCTTGTTATAGATGAGGAAACAGGCTCCAAAAGATCAAATTAGTGAAGCCAAGAAATCCAAATCCAGTTTCATTCCACCATCCATCTTTATCGCTGTTAATATTTCAGACATTTTAAGACTGTACATGCCATTCAGATAAATTGTCAGCTTTTTCTTACTTACCCCTGATCTCTAACCACATCCCAGATGCCATGTATCACTCCACACAAAGTAGACAGCTAGTAAATGGTTGTTAAATATGCTTTAAGTAAGCACTGAATGTTTATGAACTCCATTTGCATCTCCTAAAGGTCACCAACAGGAGATGAGCCTTAGAGCACATGAAAATGAATCTCTTCTAAAGAGTAAATCTTTTGTTTGTTTTGTAGAAATGGCGATATAATTTAGAATAAGACATTTACCAAATCTCAAAAGCAAAAAATTTTAGGAGATTTGGAATGGTATAACACAAAGGCTCCTCCAGGGATCAGACATGGTAAGGGCTGCATAAAGGTGGATTGCTTGATTAAACCATTTTTAAAAATGCACTGCAATGCTTTCTAAAGATTGTGTGCTTTTGGCAACTTTTTATTTAATCCTGTAATTCTTGCATTTGAAAAATAGATTTGAGATACCTAGCCAAAAAAACAAAAGTAGAAAAAAATTTTCTATATTTAAGTTATTCTCAAGGGAATATTTTAATTAACATCTTTAGAATGGGATTTAAAAGGGCATTTAGAAATACCTGGCAATTAAAAAACCATAGTTTGGTTGCCATAGTTAAACCATCTTATTTCTGATAGAGAAAAAATACTAACTTTAGCAAAAAATGTAAGATGAAGTTGAGGCATAAGTTACACAACCATTTTTCAAGTCATCTTTTAAAGGAAAGTGGTAAGATTAGATAAAAGAAATATTAAAGTATTTTTACTTTTAATTGACTTACTAGATTTATCAGTGTTATCTTTCGGACCTAATTCCTATAATAAGCCAAGGAAAGGATATTGAGCTAAAAAATTTTCAGTTGTTAAGAACTTTTCATATACTTTTAATTCCTCCAACATTATGTGTCTCTCTATATAAATATATAATAAAGGCTGGCTCTTAAGTACTGTCTCTTTACCAAAATTTTTAGATGTCCCAAGAGTTTTGAGATTTAAATGATAAAAAGGGTGCCATAAGGTACCGCTTTAGTAATTAACTGGTTCTTTAATAAGGCCTCAATTACTCTGTTTCATGATAAGGAAAAAAAAAATGTTCCAAGACAGAGTTACATTCGACATCTGGGAACCTCCTAACAGCTGGCTACCTAATGAATATGCATCTGCTTAAGAGGCTGTAGACCATTAATAAACCAATAGATGTAAAGCAGAAACAATCTCTGTCAGCTTCAAATGAGATTGGATGCAATGTGCTGTGAAGTGTCACTGTCACATTGAATCGAGTTTGGGAGGTTAACAATCAACTGTTATCTTCTTGTGTCTTTGTAGCTCTACACTGCTGCTAACACTCTTTCCAAACGGGTGGTCACGCTTTTGATGTACAACCTCTTTCTCATTGCCTGATTTGAGGCTTACAATGCCTGTGCTCCAAAATGTCTTCCATTTTGTTCCCATTAAACCACGTTTGCCAACATTCGTTAAAACAAAGGAGACATTTCTAGATGGGAAAAGCAGAAAATATCAGGATCAAATTGGTACAAGATGGACTTCCAGTGAATGGGAAAATATTAAGAAACTTCCGGTGTCTCCAGGAAACTTGGGAACTGCTATGTCTTTCTGAGGAAACCCTCATTCCCCATGCAGATATTGATTCAGGTATTGGTAATTGGTTCAAATGAGACTCTCCAATAGGTTGGACATGACTCTTGATAAGACTCCATTTCCCTGCCTTGGCCTTTTCAAGGACAAAGTCTAATACAACTTTAGACTTTCTTCTTTAGTTACATCCCCATGTACACCATGGGAATAAGTTTTTTTTTTTTTTTAATGGGAACTAAGTCCCACCCACTCCCCACAACAGAAAAGTGATTTTTTTGAAACAAATGCAGTATTCTATCACAAACTGAGAATTATGGTTGTTTTGGAAAGAACGCTTAGCATCAAATACATATGTAAAACTCTGTAATCTCACTTGTCATCTTGAATTCTTACATGAAATTATTACTTTATTTGTGGAGATGTAATATCCATTTCCCCCAAAAACTATATAAAAATTACCACCACAACTATCACTTCACCTAACAACAACACAGAATGAAAACCAAAACCAAAAACTTCTAATGATGGGTTGGCTCAGTGACAAAGAAAGCGGTTTTGTAAGGAAAGAGAAGTTGCATTGTTCATATAAATATGACAATATTGAATACCACAATCCAGTAGGAAGTCATATACTTGAATATGCAATAATATACTCTAACCTTGATTGTATGGGGAAACATTTGAAGGGATTCCAAACGCCATACTTAGGCAGGCACTATCAGGCAGATACAATCATATTTGTATCATTTCCAGTACAAGTATGATAAAAAAATTTTCTTTTTTTAAAAAAAAGTTCTAAAATTGTTATGTATCTTGTATATACACACCCGCATATTTTAGATGCTAGCAAAAATAAATGGCTTAAACTCAAGTGATGTAAATAATAATACTCACCCGTTAAAATAACTTTTTTTTGTTAGTCAATTCTTTTTTTTTCCTTTCACCTCACCACTTTTCAAAACTCTGGGGAAGATGATGGGTTCAGCAGTTTGAATTGAAAGTACTTTCTGAGATCAGGGTGTTTTTCTCTGTGAAGGATTTATGTTATATTTTTATTGTTATATGGCAAGTACATCTGGTCCCAGGCCCCACACTGGGGATTTTTCCACGGGCTTAACAGATACATCCTCAAATTCAGCCAGCAGTGCCAAGTTCATAAGATTCTTCAATAATGTTGCCATTATTTAAATTCCTGTTAGTTTTGTAACTCCGTATTTCATATTTGAAAAGATTTTTAACTCATTTTTGAATGGTAAAAAGGCACTTCAAAACCTTTGAAAAGATGGCTGCACCAGTTTACCTTCCCACTAACAGGGCACATGGGTTCCCTTTTCTCCATCATACTATCCTCAGTAACATTTAACTCTTGTCTTTTTTTTTCTTTTTCTTTTTTTTTAAATATATTTTATTGATTTTTTTACAGAGAGGAAGGGAGAGAGATAGAAAGTCAGAAACATCAATGAGAGAGAGACATCGATCAGCCGCCTCCTGTACAACCCACACGGGAGATGTGCCCGCAAGCAAGGTACATGCCCTTGACCGGAATTGAACCTGGGACCTTTCAGTCTAGAGGGCGACGCTCTAACCACTGAGCCAAACGGGTCTCGGCTAACTCTCGTCTTTTTGATGACAGTAATTCTAACAGGTGTAGGTGATATCTCATTGTGGTATTTTAATTATTTTTTAAATTTCTTCCTATTTACATTAAGTAATTATGGTTGTTTTGTCATTCTGAATATTAAAAATGTTACATTCCATTTATGGCAGTGATCTTAAGAACATCTTTAATTATATGAATTCAAGTGGAATGAGAAAAGCACTTCTAAGATGACAATGCCACGGCCCTCTGACAGGGTAAGGATTAGGATGGTAAGGGCAGCCCTTGGGGAAGCCTGGTGTTTCGGATGACTGCACAGCCCTGTGAAAGCTGGGACCGGTGATCCCAGGAGAAGCTCCGGGGAAGGTCAAAGGCCAGAAAGTTCTGTTTAATGCATTTTTCACTCCGATTCTTATTCAAGAAACGCCCCAAATGCTGCTAAGATGCCCCTCGCAGTAAATCTGTTCCCCGTCAACACAGAGGTTTCTGCAAGAAACCAAGTTTACCTCCGGTTACCTCAATTGTTCTGAGCTGGCATTTCAATGGTTTGCATCACACAGGCCCTGGAAGAATGCCATAGGATCCTCCACGGCATGAGAAGGATGGTGTATCTATTTGTGTTTATTTTATCTAAAATATAGAAAAATAAAAATTGACTGATTAATAGAATGACAGTAGAATAGATATTTCATAAATATAAATATTTGTGGTGGGACACTGAACACCCATTTTATGGATGTTCAATGAAAAAGGTTTTGTTACTACCAGGTGTGAGAAAAGTGATTAAATCCTAGCACATGCCTTCCCTACCCGTGTGTCTGCAGACCATTTGCTCCGGACATACTTGTCCCCTCTCACCCTGTCTATCACGAGAGAGGGCAGAAGACCCTGAAGAATCCACTCCTGGGAAAAGGTGTGTGTCCCAGAGGTCACCCTTACATGTGAATGTTCATAGGTTGTTTACAGTCCTTGGCAGACCTCAAAACCCAACCATCTTGCTCCAGTTCCAAATGTTAAAAAGGAAAGAAGACCCAGGCCACAAATAGACTGTATTCCAAACTTAGTATGATTGATTTTTCTAGAAAAATGGTTTACAATAATTATTTTCTTAGAAAAGCTCTACTTAATACTCCGTGTGGCAGAAACAGACATGTGCAATGACAATTTACATATTACAATGCTGTTACACTGCTAGTGACTAAATGGGACAAAATTGAATAGGAAATTTTATTTATCTTATTTAGGAACTGAGAGATGCACAGAACTAGCTTTTTCTTGTCCCAGTTCACTGCAAAACTCACAGCTCTTCTCTTCCTTAACACTCGAGTTCCACTAGCACACTCCTTTCACTTACATTCCCGACTGGGATCCACTCTGGATGGGTGAAGAGGGAAAGGACAAATATTCCCTTGGCTCTGATGGAACTTCACCCACCAAAGTAGTTACCCATTAATGTAGATGTCTGCTTATATTTAACTTTGTCTTGTCTCATTTTTTGGGGGAAAAAATGCTCTTAACACAACTCTCAGAGATAATCCAGTTTGAGCTGGGAGTTGGGTATATAGTGGGACCCAGGAGTCGGAGTTGGGAGGGACACACTTCACTGGACCGCTGTTTGTTTCACAATTGATAGAGATAATGGAGGCCCTTTCTGAAGTTTTCCATTAGGCAAGAGGGTACTTATTTTCCACGTATTTGAGTAGCACCCACATCAGATTTCTTGTGGGCATGAGGTTACTCTTTCCAAAGAACTTAGCATCTCTGGGACAATGTGGAAATTTATAAATATTTTAAAGTTTCACAACACATCACGAAGGTGCTAAAACAGACTGGAAATACATAAAACATCACTCTGACCACTTGAGAACACGGCAGTGGCAGGAAGCAAAGAAAAGCAATGCTCTCTGCGGATCTGAACCCACCACCACGCACACGAACAACCAAATGCATGCAGGTTTGTGTCGGAGCCTGACTGCAAAAAGTGGCCACACTTGCAAAAGAATAATAAAGATGGCAACATGATGATGCCACGTCCTATTTTCCCTTTTGCCTGCTACTCTCACCCCCTCCCGCCTCCCTCTCTAGTTGCCTTCCCCATTCACCTCCACTAACTTCAAGAGGACACAAAGCAAAAAACAACTGGTGACCCTGGGGGAGGAACAGACTCTAAATCCTCCTGTCCCTTTACAAATGTTGTTACTTTCCTCCGAGGGGCCTTCTCTGAGGACAACAAATCAGAAAGAACTGCCCCAGTCCCATCCACCAGTCCTCCATTCTCCTGTTTGAATTTTTTTCATGGCACTTTGCATTGCCTAAAGCTGTTGTTTTTATTTTGTTTCCATGCAATGTATGATTTTTGTCATCTTCCCCAATAGCATGTAAACACCAAGAGAACAAGAGACTTGTCTGTCTAGTCCACCCCCCGTGTCTCCAGTGCTTAGAACGGTGCCTGGTTTCAGAGGTGCTCAGTAAATAAATGTCAACTACACAAATACCCTGAACTACCCAAGAAGATAACTCAGGCAGTCGACACAGTGTCTAGCGGTAGTAAACACCCAATAAATGAAGCTATTATGTTTTTATTATATTATTTTTGGCCAGAAAAATCACTTGGCCTCTAGGATTCGATGGTGTTCTTTCCCAGCTCAGCAAAGTGATTTGGTTCCTCTCACCTCATCCTGATCCTATAAATAAAATTCTCTTCCAAGCCTAAGAAATCCATCCATCCTACCCATCCCCAGCCCTAGCGCCAACATCTCTGTGTGTTAGCGATGTGGGTTACTGCTCTGAACCACAGTCTCCTTTAAGGGTCTGGGGTGAACAGCCCCCCCAGGCTTAGCCTGGGCTCTCTTTGTTCACTCTGTGTGCTTTGAAGACCTGGATGCAGGGCTGGGAAATCAATAAGCAGGGCTTGCCGCTGACCCCGTGTGTGTCTGCTGATCCTCCTCTGGGAGGCTCGGCGCACTCCAACGCACTGGTAAGTCGTGAAGTGCCCAACTTGGTCTGCAAATTAAGGCTCTTGTAAGCCATCAAGGAGCTCCTAGTTGAGCGTGCGGGGGATTCTCCAGCGCGAGTGTCATTAGACGAACTGAAAGTACACATTACAGGTTTGCATAATGAACAAGCCTCAAGTTAGGTTTGCCGTGATAGGGTTATCAGTCACCTCAACAAATAAATTATTTAGGACAGCACTTTTTATAGTGAGTTTTCATTTAAGTTTTGCCCCTTGATATATGTGTATAAAAATGACGAATCCATCGGACACCGCTATTGTACTTATGCATCTATCACGATCAGGCCTTTTTTTTGTAATTGGTTTATTAATTATACCATCTTAATGATCTGTTTAAAATAAATAAACCATTTGCACCATTTCAAAGGTATTTTGTGAGGCTCAGCTGATATTAAAATAGCACCAGCCTTATGTGCTTTTTCAGCAAGTGACCTAATTAGTTAATAAAGTAATTGAATATTAAAAAGGATGTTGCAAGTGATTAAAATTTAAGAGCCTTCAGAATGTTATTAAAGCTATAAATCATACATCACTGTTTTAATTTGCATAGCTACAGAATTACTAATGGTCCCATGTGCACACAGGGCTTGGCAATTAGTTCTTTAACAAAATGTTGGTGATGTTGAAGTACCAAATTCTTTCAACCTTTTTTGTTAGCTACATAGAAACCTGCTTTTGCCAGATTAAATATCTAACTGTTGAAATTCCGCTTGTTTCCTTTGACAGATGTAAACATTCAATTGCTCAACCAATATTTATGAATACCTACTGTGTTTGATGTTGATTATAATGATGAACAAAACAGACACGATTCTGAGTTTACATTCTGGAGTTAGGTGGGTAGAGATACTAGTCATGTCCTTCTCTAAATTCATGTATAATTACAAAGTGTGATAAGGAGCTATGAAGCAAAAGTATAGAATGCTCCAAGAGGATTCTGCTTGCAGAATCTGACTTCGTCTGTCAGATTAGGGACCAAACACTTAATTCCAGAGGAAGGGACTCAGTAAACTGAATTCTTGTTTAAGGGACAAATGTTTGATGCATCTGTCAGTGGTGTGTACAAAGGACTGGCTGAAATTGTTGGTTGTTTACCTAACAGCCACCACTCTTGTTTGGCTAGTAAAATCCCAATTCTGTTTGGGTATAGGACTAGTACTATGCTCAGGGGATGGAGGCACAGGCCCAAGGATAAATGCTGAAACATCTAAGCCAATTATTATGATTCCATTGCTCTTTGCCTATTATTAGTTAAAGGTAGATGTGTTATAAGGGACTCTTAAGAGGCCTTCTGGAAGAATTTTCTACTTTAGTAATAGAAAATACAGAGAAAAAATACCCCTTTTCACCATGTCATTGTGAGTGGAGGTGATACTTGGAACTATAGCAGCTATATTGAGACCATGGGGGGAGGAGGAAGGCAAAACCAACAAAACAGCACACACTCCCTAAACCTAAGCCCTGATATTGTTGTGTTGCTGAACCAACTCTGGAAACTTCGAATGTCTTAATGTATGAAAAAATAAATTTATGTTGTATATTCTGTCACCTAAAGTGTCTTCGCTGAACCAGATGTATTTAAAACAAACACTGAAAAGACAAATTAAAAGGCTTATATAACTGTCAGTGGAAGAGCAATGCTGAATTATGGTGGGGTGGAATAGGAGGAATGGAAAGTAAGGTCAAGAAGAGAGCAGAGGCATTGCAGACACAGAGTCAACAGCATTTGTTAATTCATTGGTTATCCAAGGTGTTAGGTAACAGTAACTGCTATTCATTGAATATTTCCTAGACTCCAGGCATTGTTCTGAGCATTTAACATATAGTATCTCACATAATCATTTCAACAGCTCTATGAAGTACGTACTATTAATTGTCATCATGATTGAATCCTATTTCAGTCCTGCCTTGATTTCCTAAGTCAAAATCTCAACACACAGTCTTTGCTACCACCAGTGAGTAAAAGTAGAAGAGTTATTTCAGATTCCTTCAGAAAGCTGCTGGCTAGACTGCTGCTTCCAAAATTTCCACTTTGTAATACACCTAAAAAATGATAATAGTTTAAGATCCACACTGGGGTAAACTATAGGGGACTTAGAAAAAGCCTTCATTACCCTTTCTTTATATTATATAAGAAATAAAATTAAAAATTTAGGGAAAATACTGTACTAAATTTGTATAAAAATTTTTTTAAATAATCTACTTAATTTTTAATGAGAAATTTGCCTTTTTTATGAATATAGCTTTTAAATCAGATTTTATGCTTGAAATCTCAATTCCTGATGAAGAGTTTTAAATCCAGTCAATATTTTTCAAATTCTTGATAGTCATCACTAAAGCTTTATTGACATAAATTATATTTTTTAGAAATCACATTTTTGAAACCATTCTGAATTTGACATTACGATCATATTGAGAGAATGTAACAGTTCTTCCTTTTCTTTCATTGACAACTGCACTGTTGACATTTTTTGAGATTGTGTAAATGGACTTCAAATCTTCGAGAGCTTCCTCAAAGTGTTTGAAAATAACGGTACTGCTTTAATTCGTAGACTACGCATGCATAGTTAGTAGTGGCTAAGCACAGCCAGCTTGGACGCCACTGAAAGGGCATGTCAGTCACAGAAGGAAGGATCCAGTATGTTGTGAAGACAGATTTGGGGCTGTGCCTGCCAAGAAGCCCCCTCCCCCACTCCCTGCCCATGTGGAACTTCCGACTGGCTCCACTTTGCCTGGTGCTGTGCTTCGTGCAGGGCCGGCTTCATGGATACTTAGTAGGACCCCACGCCTGGTTTAATGCTCTGTGCTCATCTTGAAAAGGTTTTTGAACAAGTGGCCCTGCATTTTCATTCTCCACTGGGCCCTGCAAATTATGTGTGCGGTGCTGACATCCGGGTCACCTGGAACACAAACTCCATTGGTAGCTACCCTGTGCCTTTGCACAGGATGGGCCCAGGCTGTGAGGTGCCGAGCCACTTCTGAGCCGCTGCACTCAGCTCCTGGACCTGAGCAAACACTTTGGATGTCATCAGGCGTGTCAGGTTTGATGTTCTCTTAACGATGGGCCACACCTTCCTCGCTTGTTCATGTGGCCACCCCCAAAGGACCCTGAGGAAGCCATTGACACTTGTAGTTAGAAGTGATTGGCCCAGAGATCCCAGCCGCCCCAAGAACTGAGGCATCCCTTACATAATTAAAGATGGCACGTCCTACCATTTACCAGGCCTGTGCAAAGTTAGTTCCCAGGTACGTTACCTTCTGATAAAATCTCTGTGACCAAAGTCAGTCTCATAATAGGTCACTGGTACTAGCTTTCGAAATGAAGAGTCAGTATTAACTTCTGAATACCCACTCAGTGCGAGAGCCCAGAGTTGAGGGTTATAGCCAGGAAAGACTGATCCAAAAGGTAGAGTAGGAGGAAAACATTCAGAATCCTGGCCTGTTCTCCCAACCACTTTGGAACTGGAATCTCTGTATCACGCTTGGTTTGATATCATAATGTTGATATCTCTATTAAAATGCCTTATACAAGGGTCTCCCAAAAATGTATACACACTTTGAATAAGTATGAAGGCAGTGTTTATTAAAACACATTTCAGCCAAGACCGGTTTGACTCAGTGGATAGAGTGTCGGCTTGCGGATTGAAAGGTCCTAGGTTCGACTCCGGTTGGGGGCATGTACCTTGCTTGCAGGCACATCTCCAGTGTGGGGCGTGCAGGAGGCAGCTGACTGATGTCTCTCTCTCATCGATGTTTCTGACTTTCTATCTCTCTCTCTTCCTCTCTGTAAAAAATCAATAAAAATATATTTTTTAAAAAGAAAAAAAAACACGTTTCATTTTCCAAATTAATAGAATCTACAGATATTGTATATATATATTTTTGGGAAAGCCTATATATTAATATATAAAGGTAGATAAATGTCTCTCTACACACACACACACAAAGTACAAAGTAAAAACAGTTGTTAAGTCAGTCAGGACAGATGACTCCCAGCATAGGGGAAAGCAGCTTTTGTCGAAATACTTTTCATGGAGCAACAGATGTGCTCAGATGAACTCTGGGGACAGGGGAGGACGGGGTGAGAAGCCTTGCTGAGGCATAATTGGACTTGGCAAGGGTAGGGAAGAGGCCGTAATGGAAGCCTCAGATTCCTCACACAGAATACCAAATGAACTAATCACTTTCTGCCCTCAGAGGCAAAGATCACAAGTGCGTATTGGTCTTAGACCAAGGCCATACAAACAGAATCCTAATAGATCATTCTTAAGTAAATAAAATTTGTATACTATTTTTTATAAATACATACATCACACTCACCAATTACACAATCTTACTGTTCCAGTACGTATTGTGCAATGAGAACACTGTAGATGTTAAAGAGCACAGTCTCCTCTACCTGCTCTTTATTCTGTGTGTGTGTGTGTCACGTACGAGAGGGAGAGAGACAGGGAGAGAGAGAGATCATTAAAGTACTCATCATGTCCACATGTAATGGAAGAAAGCTATAATTGCATTTCTGCTTGTTAATATTTAGATTTTTCTGGTCTAAGTAAGTCTTTTGGCACTTATAAAATGGTCTGGCCCTCTTGCTACCAATTAACGACTTCCTAAGGATGATGAGAAAGCTGTGTAAGTGGGATAAAATTTGCCCAGCTGGTGTGGCTCAGCAGTTGAGCGTTGACCTATGAACCAGGTGGTCATGGTTCGATTCCTGGTCAGGGCACATGCCCAGGTTGTAGGCTCAATCCCCAATGTGGGGCTTTCACAGGGCAGCCAATCAATGATTCTCTGTTATCATTGATGTTTCTCTCTCTCTCTCCTTCTCCTTTTCCCTCTGAAATCAATAAAAAAATGTATTTTTAAATATATATATTTAAAGTGGGGTAACTCAAGCAGCACTGAAATAATGGGAGTGACTACAGCAAGAATCCACAAGGTTAAGGGGAACACAAGAAGAATCTCACTGTTCTACACCTCAGACTTTGTCTCCACATTGCTAAAATGTCACATTCTGCCTTATGGTATACAGTGGTACCTCGAGATACGATGCCCTAACATACGAGATTTTTGAGATACGAGCCGTCGAGCGAGCGGTTTTTGCTTTGAAAATACGAGCAACATTTGAGATAGGAGTAATCAAGCGGATCGGCCGGCTGCACACGACCCACCAGTTTACTGAGACTTGAGCGTCTCATAGTTTCCCATGCCTCAAGGTTATGGAACGAATTAAACCCGTATCTCGAGGTACCACTGTATTTGAACCCAGAATTCCTGGCAAGGCTCATCTCCTGACCTGGGGGCAGGACCTCACATTCACAAAGACCTGGCATCCAGACCTCCAAATGAGGCTCAACACCCATTCACAGGTACACAGAGGGTTGAAAGCTGCCCTCATTCAACCTGAATTTATAAAATACACACTGCTTTGACATTTCTTCATTTTTAATGTGTTCAGCTCTCTGTTCACCCTGAAGAGGCCAGTGTGTGTGTGTCTGCTTTTTATGTGTATTTGTCCTCCAGTGCACATTTTCATAAATGGATTGGATGTAACATGCTCAATTAATTAGGGAATATATTTTTATTACCAACACCACTATTGGTTGTATCTTGCTCTCCACAAGGAACTGGCCAACTGGGGAGAGTAGCATCAACTGGCTCATAACTGGAGGGGAACGAGGATGTTGTGAAGACTACACATCTGCTTTCATGTTTGTGCTTTGTTTACTATAACATGGATGATAATAAGGTTGTGTAAGAAACAGTGTTAATGAAAATACCAGCTGAGAGCGCAAACAAAAGCCACAACTTTTGAGCTAAAGCTAGATGTAAATTAAACTCTAGATTTGCTCAGTTTAGGTTTTATAGCTACATACTTATGGCTATTAGGAAGACATCTGTGTTAAAATTCTTATAGAAGTGTGAAACTTCCCAGTCACTGTTCCCAACTCTTCCCATTAAAGCAATTGCTTTGTAATACTGTTTTTACTGATGTGACCATTTTATTACAGAATAATGTATTATGTAACACATGCAGTTTATTCACCTGCAACGTTTATTAACACACAGTACAATGATCACTCGTGGCTCGTGGGCTGTTTACAGTTGGTATGAAGATTAACATTTTCATTTCAATAGTTGTATATTGATTTTAATGTGTAAATTTAGGGTAAATTTCCCAATTTTCTATTGATGGTAGTGATGCACCAATACTTTCAAGTGTAAGCTAAAAAGTGAGTCAATTTATACAAAAATTCTGAATAAAAATGCAGTGATCTACTTAGGATAAGGCAAAAAATCATGGAGGAGCTCTGAAAATGACCCAAGTTTTAGAAACAACAGCCTATGCAATAAGGAAGAAAATGTAGGCTTTGGATCGGGTTTTCAATAGCGATGATGGCTACCCTGAGCCATCCTGGTGAGCAGCGCCACACGTGTAAGGCTGCTGATGGCCCAGGAGCGTGCTTTTCCACGTGACACTAATTGGCCCACACAGGAGTGAAACCATGACCCTTCCCTCATTAGCCACATGCTCAGACCAGCTGAGCTACCTCGCTCTGGGTCACTGGGGTCCCATGTAGGAAATTACCATTCCAGTGCCCTGTGGTCCTTTCGTAACCTCGACTAATGAATGTCCCGTGGAGTCTAACGTCATTCCTGGGGGAGCACACCGCTCTCCCAGCAGTGGGGAGGTTGATGATATTCTGGAGTTTTAACCCAGGGAGAGCCAGTTGAAGAAGTGGGGAGAACTCCGGCAGCCTGGAAACAATCTCTCAAACACCTGTGTGTGAGTCTAAAGGCTGACAACATGCTGTGTGTCCATTTGTTTGCCAGGCCCGCTCTCAGGACATGGAACGCAAGCACGGGGAAGGGAAGAAAGCTGCTGAGCATCACACAGGAAATACACTAAGCCTTTGCTGTCTGCACCAAGCACGTTCCATCACCAACCCCATAAGGCAGGTGTTACTGTCCCTATTTTAGAGATCCAGAAACGGAGACTTTGAAGGAACTAGTGAAAGCGCCTAGGTTAGTGGGCTCTTCCCAAGACTGCCATATTCTGGGAAGAAACACATCATCAAGGAGGTGGGAATTTTATAAGATAGACAACTTACCAAACTTTTCTGCCTGCGATCCCTTTCAGGTCTCAGGAGACTCTAGGTTCTTTATTTTTCTGTAGCTTTATCATATCCATAATTTAGCTTTGAGAAGAGTTGTTTAAATCAGATAAGTTTAGACTGAGAGAAAGCATTAAGACTGAGAGAAAGCATTCTTCCCAAGTGCTGGAACACAATGGAAAGAAAGGGATGGCAGATTTTCTAAATGCACAGTGAATAATTGGGAAAAACCACGAGTCACTCTGTCTTTTTAACAAGACTATTGTATCGCCAACCCTCCAATGCCCCAACTAACTGGTGGGTAAAATATCATTTGGCAGCCACCCTTTCCCGGGCCACCACTGGTCCAAGCCTGGGAGTGCCCTCTGTCATGAAGACCCAAGTGCACACCCACCGCTTGTCAAAGGACCATGCAAGTCAGAAGAGACCAGATACTTGAACAAACCAATAAGCCATACTTTAAATTCAGCCCTCTGGTATCTGATTAGTCTAAGGGGATATCTCAACTAGCCCTTAAAATTTTCTAGTTAATAACTAAGGAATATAGTTATTTTAAAGGTGCAATTGACTAACAACAAACTTATGAGTTAGAGATTTAGATAGGATTGCAAATTCACCATTTATTAGCAGAGAGATGTTGGCAAGTTACTTAACCTGTTTCAGTTCTTTCCCATATATTAATAGGGGAAAAAAATCTTCCTCATGGTGGTTGTATGTAAAAAACATAATTATGCATGTAACATGTTTGGCACAGGGTTGAAGTGCTAAAAAATTATATTTCTCATTGCATGCTCTGTCTGTCCTCTTCCCTGTCACGTAGTGTGTTTGAGTGTAGTACAAGCTACCAAGGTCCAAAAACGCATGAGACAAAGTTCTTTATTATAATCTTATTTTTAATTTATTTATTTGAAGATAGTATCTATTTATTATTTCACATACTGTATTTCTCTTCACCAGAGGCTGCTGGGAAATTATTTCTTGAGGTAGAAAGGGGAAGGTCTTTTGAAGGCGTTGACATGAAATGCTGAGACTTCCTGGCTGTTCACCTCCTCCTTCTGCCCCGATGCCCAGCCTAAAACTACAGACTCTTCTGTGTCTATTATAAATTTTCCTCTGACTTGACAGCATATTTGCTTGTACTTTTGGAGGCCCAATTCTGGTTGTGAGATCAGAAGAAAGCTGCAACCTTTCTCAAAACGGGCTCTCAGGCATCCACAGTGAGTGAATTGTTTCCGTAACTGAAACAGCCACTGAGAAATAGGGTGATCCTTGGCCAGTGGTTAGGAAGAGGCTGAGTGGAGTTGACAGTATTCCAAGATGAAATGAGGAAACCCATGATATGAGAATAGCAATGGACTCCCTAAAACCGTGGACACTGGGCAATCTCTTTTTTAAACATTCTTTGCCAAGTCCATTCCCTGGCTAACTGTCATTAGTCAGGCTTCCTAAGTTCGCACTTGGTAAAATTCATTGGTAAGAAACGTTTATATTGTCACTTGAGTTGATTATAGCTTGGTTTTCCTTGATTATCTCAGTCTGAATTTGTGAGTACGTACTTAACAATTAATTGTTGCAGTGATTAGAGATCTAGAGAGGCAGGTCCTTCTGGGACTTCTAGTTTCTATTTAAGCAGTTCTCTTTAACCCACTGCCACCTAGTGGCAATTTAGCAGACTGAAAAAAAGCTTTACTTTTATCCAAGGAGAGAATATAGTTGGGCAAGAAACTTTCTTTCCCTTGACAGTCCTACCTAGAAAGCATAGGGAAAGGGTGATATATGTCATTCCACTGGCCTCCATTCTGCTGCCAATATTTAACTGTCACTGTATATTTTAAATGTCAAGCTAGCTGATTCTTTTGCCTTTATTTTGATTAATGAGGACATTCTCATTTAATCAGAAATCTTTGAGGTACAAAACAAGCAAGCAAGACCAGAATTGGAGCATTTCTAACATCTTCAATGGTTAGAAATTTCTTGTATGTTAGCTGAGTTCAACATAATTAAGTGGGGAATTGGGTCTTGACAGTTAACTTGAGGTTTCCCTCTCTAAGAATCGAGATTTTGTTTATCCATCTTTCCAAGGTGATTCAGTTCTGGAAGCACACCGAGGAGATCAAGTAATCGATGTGGCAAGTCTTTGTGCAGTTCAACTTTCTATACATGCACAGAGAAAAGCTGGTGGCAAATTCAGACATTTCTGGAAGTAGTGAGGATCGATTAATCAGATGTAGTAAAACAGTCAGAGGGGAGCAGTCGATGGTGACCTCAGTAGATGGTGAAGACAGTGGATTAATGCCAGTGAGCTATTACGTGAAATGCATTCACAGGGCAATTACCATTGCTTGGGGCTTAGAAGATATAATTTGCAATGTGGGCCAAGTTTCTTTTCTAAGCATGAACGTCAAACTTGAAAGAATAAAGCTACCTCAGAATGGAAATCTAGATGTGTGTGGTTTGGTTAAAAAAGGAAGGGGGGGGGGAGGGGGGAGGCACAAGGTTACAACAATGACATTGCTGGAAATGTTTTAACCAGTATCTTCACTTGGTAGCAGTCTTTCCTGCCTCCTCTCCCTTCCCAAAAAATCAACAGAGACAAAGCAGCCAGTACATTAGTACAATCATATTTATTACAGACTCCAGACTCCCATATGACACATATCTAAAGCACAACATTGCAAACTGACGTTACTAGCAGCAATCCTCCCTAAACAGGAAGGGGTTAGCTGAACTTAATACTTAGGAGTAATTTCAAGACAAGATTATAAGTCATGGTTTTTCTTTTAGCAGCTGGTATGTGAATAGAAAAACTATAAATTCATAGAATCATCCAGGTTTAGCCTTGCCTAAAAAAAAACATTAAATATTTGCAGAGGGGTATCTCTAGGGTAGCCCGGAAGGCTATGTGTTTAGATGTCAGTAAGTCACTTTTTAAGACATCACTTACTATCTGCTTTACCACCAGGACAACAGAAAAAGGACTGGACAGCTGCCCCAGAGCCCAGCTCACACAGAATGCAGTCAGATAATCATTGTTTAAATAATATCTGTTAAACATTTTTAGATATTTTCCCCCACAGCTCAAAAAACATAACATCAGACATTTGCTCAAAGGACTAAAAATCAAAAGCAATTGCAATGTACTGGGAATAGCTTTTGTAGCTTTCCTGAGGGAGTGTTCCCATCTTTTCAGTATTTTTAAAGGAGCACTAACTCTGGCTGCTTATCAGACTACGCTTCATTCTAAAGAAATAAAAGACCAACTGAAGGTCTCAGGTGCACTTTCACCCCCCTCGATCTCCGAATCATCCCAAGCCATTTCTTGACAGAGAGCTTTCATTTTTATTAGAGGAGTGCAAGAGAACTTACAAACGTTTGAAAAATACTCAAAACACTGAGAGTAAAGAAGGCCAACCCTTCCTCGGAACCCAGGAAACTGACAGTAACTCCAAAGGCTTATCTTAAACCCATCACTCAATTTGTAAGACAGCCATGACAGACCACCCACCTTAGCAACACCAGCCCACATAAGACTTTTTGCTTTATAATTACTAAGAAAAGCCTTTTGGGAGTTATTGCCCTGAAAAACACAGGCTAATGAACAGAAGTTAGTGAAAAGGGATTGAATGCATTCTGTATCTAGCACAGAAAAAGAGAAATTAAAACAGTTGGGAAACCATTATATTTATACCATGATACAC
Organism: Lasiurus borealis; assembly: GCA_004026805.1. NCBI lineage: Eukaryota > Metazoa > Chordata > Mammalia > Chiroptera > Vespertilionidae > Lasiurus > Lasiurus borealis. The sequence continues at coordinate 15,578 of PVJN01019129.1, read as the reverse complement.
TTATATAAACCTTGACCTGAACCACAGAAATTATTTCATTCATAAAAAATATTCACAAAGGACTGGAAAACTTTAGGACAGCTAGCTATCTTTCAATAATTTACATTTTTTTCTAAAGGCAAAATTTAGACAAAATTTAAAGAATTTACAGAATCTATTATATTTCATTATTTTACCCATGTCAGCTACTACAAGAATAGTGCAAATAATAAATATAAATATCTACTCTTCATCAAGTTAGTTTTCTATTTTTTCTCAAGGGACAAAAGCAGTACACCTACTTTCCGTAAGGCTTCTGAGGATGAGCAGCTCATGGCTCCTGACCTGACGATCTCTAACGGTGCTTTTAAGACTCTTTCACCATGAAAACAGAAGAACCTCTCCCGATTAACAACTCTTAGCAAGGACTCCTATCTAGACTTTAGTGTTAAAGGTTTCTAAGCACTGCTAACTCTGGCTAACCATCTCACCAATGGCCCACCTCTTACATGTGAGATCTCTGAAAGGAAGAATAAATGCTTCCCAGATACTAAAATGAACAACCTAAAGTGCAAGTCTGCCTTGTGATAGAGCAGTAGAATCATCTCTCTGTACAAAGAATGGCACACGAAATTATTCTGGGCTTAATAGCATATCTTCAATTTCTCAGTCCCTTGTTCTTATCTAACAAAGCTGGAAACTCCTGAGAGGACCTCAGCAAGGACACAGAGTTATGACCTGTGAAATGTCCGGAAAACACATTCCCATGTTTAGAGATTACTTTAAAGAACCAAACTGGGTGTTCAAAAGTAAGTACTATTCCTACCAGGTTTCCCAAATCCAAATCTCTGGGGAATACTAGAAACCAGTTTTGCTGACCTGCAGCAGCTGAGAGCCCCCTTCAGGTGGAGGGGCCCCCAGGTCTCTAACAGTCTAGCGGTTCCTGCCTCCTTTTTTCTCCTCTTGAGGAAGAAATCAGTGGTTTCCATAGCAACTTACTATAATATCCTAGATTAACACTTTTTTGAGCAACATAAACATTGTTAGGACCTATTTTTTCTTCCTTATGTAAAGTTTCTCCAATAATAAAGAAAAAGGCTATGATTTTTTTAAGACTGACTTCTCTAAAAAAGTATGCTTTGTGAAAAATAACACAATACTAGGTAGTTCATTCATTCCAGGATCACTATCCAAAGCAAACAAATAAGTGGCACCTAAGATATATCACAGTTTTAACATTTTCAGGGTCAGAATTGTTAAGTTGGGCAGTAAAGCAGCAAACCAACCCTTACATGAATATATAAAAATTATATACAAACATTATGAAAACCAGCATTATGTAAAATAAATTAGGTTAGATTTAATCAGGCACTAGACTGAAACAGAAATTGATTATATTCCTTTTGACTCCAAATTTCTATTTTACTGGGAAAATCTAAAATCCATTACAGCTTTAGACAAGCAAGAGGGCAGACAGATAGGACAGCTAACCATGGGAGACTGGTAAAGAGGTAGAGGCAGGGTGCCTGATGATTAAACAAGACAACTATTAATTGGAGAGCTGAAATTTTAGACACATTATTTAGAAGAGATTAGATTGGCAGATTCCAAAGATGATGGTTCAAGTTTGTGATCTGGAACCTCTCTAAATATTTAGTACACCTGCTCTGGCTCTAAAAAACATATTTTAAAAGCATCTTAAAATAAAAACAAATAAACAAAACAATTTCTACAAATTCCCTTTTAGAGATGTGTTATTTTTAGATGCTCATTCTCCCTTTGGTATTATCATACAAACCAATGAGAAGTTCAGGAGAATTCTTTCTGAAAATGATCAGAAAGGGTAGGGGCTAGGATGTAGAGGAGCAGCAAAGAAATGTTATTCTCCTCTTAAGGTGTTCTTCTGAAACTTCTCTGTCCTTTAGGTGAAAGGAATGGAACGTGGCTAATAGTTCCTGATGATACCGCTGCCTTCCTATCACAGCAAGACCATACTTATGACATCTACAGAGATGATCTGTCTTGCTCATAAGCATCCTAACCACACCATGAAGTATAGTAAAAATGACTCATGGTTCCTAAACATGTGTAGAGACTTTAAAATGTCTTCCTAAAATTCTTTGCCTCAGTGCTCCTGTGAGGTAGGTGTCTGATGGGCAAAAACTGAGGCTCTCCTTTCATTATATGATGACCCAGTGACCCATCCAGCAGAAGGATCAGATATCTAAGTTACACAACATACACAGCAGGGAAAATTTTTCTTTTCAAGCAATTTTAACTAGTTAGCTATTTCTTATTTGTACTCTGAACATGAATTATCTAAAATAAAACAAAATATAAACTAACAAAACAAAACAATTCAACATTACCTAACAGTCTGTAGCCTATTCTGCACTGGTGACTGAGAAAGCATATAGCATGATTCAAGTAGTATTGGAGAGTGCTATGGTATTTCTGCTACTGAAGCTGGCTGTGAGTAAAGTGTCCCTTACAGACACTCCTACTCTAGTTTGTAAGAACCTCTTTGGTCTGACACAAGGGAATAAAACTACCGCTGCTGTCTCATGAAAACCATTCTGAAAGGTATTCTACACAGGACCAGCCCTGCCTGGAAAAGGGATTCTCACTGTATGATGCATGTGTATTACTGAGTTCATGCAGCACTCTTTGAAAATAGATATGAAGGTCACAGTCTCTTGCCATAAAGCTTATAGGACAGGTCACAGAGTCAATACACAGGGTACATGCACTAGCACTATGCCACAGAAGTTAGAAAGACAAGAATCCACTACACGAGCATCTTATAGTTCTATCTGGTATGCCATTCACAGAAGTTACCTCTGGTAAGGGAAGACTGCTGAGGTCCCACTTTCTATAATGAGAGGGATAAAATCAGGGCATTCATTGCTGGCTGCATTAAGGATACCAATTATTCAAATTTTGCCTTTACATAAATTGGTAGCTTTCTTAGATCTATAGATATCCAAGATAATAGATGACGTTTCTTGATTAAGAGAGAATGGTATAGAGCAAAATTCAACAGTTACAAGATGTTGCTGTAGGGTTCCAGGGCAATTTAATACTGCTACTCTTAAAATCAAATTCGTGAGTATTCAGAGTACTCGCTGTAAAAGGAGATCATTCTTTTTGAAGTGAGTTTCTCTTCTCCACACTAAAGAGTCCATAGAGTGAATTTAATTCATACCATACCCCCTGATTCAAATAGAAGATCATATATTTGGTCTGAGTGTCTGAAGTAGAGCATAATACCAAATTAGATATATGTACTCATAAGCAGCCTGGTATTACTGTTTTGATATTAATGCAAACAGCCCATCTTCCCAAGACCTGTCTCCCTTGAGGGAGCTGATCTCCCAGAAAGCCTGAGCTTGGATCTCTCCTCAACACATGCAGTACCAGAGGGGATCATTCCAACTCAGGGTTTCGTTGGGATACTAGGATACAGCATAGCAGCAATTCATGCATTTTGTTTCTAAACACTAAAGCTCAAGTGAAGCAGAGTTGCTCACTGTGCAAGATGAACTAGCAGAACATTCTCGCCTCGAATGAAAATCTGATTTATGTGTCTAGTGAATACTTGTTGATAATCTACTTTGGGCTTTCTCTTTTTCTTACGGGACTGGCCCCTAGAAAGGGTAGTAGCTCTGGAAAAGGTACCTCCCCCACTAGACCCTTCTGTCCGAATAGTCCTCCCTGACAGCTCTGACCTGGACTCCTCCCTTGTAGAGGCCTGCAGGGAAGAAGGGACAGATCGGGAATGTTTGCGTGAGCCCCGGTCAGTGTCTTCTCTTCCCCACACTGAAGCTACCTTCCAAGTGGATGTCTGGGAGTATCTGGACAGAGTGGAGTCTTCAACTGCAGACTTAGAATCTGCCTCCTTCTTGGAGGAATCTTGAAGTTTTAGTCGATCAAATAGCTATAAGGAAAGCAATGACAAATATTAGCCTTAAACATCCATCTTTCAATATATAGGGGGTAGGGGGAGACTAGATTCCCTAATTTTGCTCTGTGGACAACTTGCTTCGCAATTTTTAAAAAGTTAGTAATGAATTTTCTATTTCTACCTATAACTCAGATAAATCAGTAAGTATGTCAAGAGAAAAGTTATCGGCTTATTTCTACTGGGTAAAACAGAAAGACATTTAAGCCCTATAAAAAGTAACTTGTTGCTCAAATAATATGCAGGTCTGAAGCAGAAACTCATCTGAGATTAGAAGAATTCATGAGAAGAGACTAAGGAAGACCTTGGTCTAGGCACACCTGGTTGACAGCAACAGGGCATTCCCAGTAAGAAACACTGCTCACTGGGCTCAGTGATCTTAATTCCTAAGCCTGAAAGCATGCTGGGTACTCAGGAAGTTAGGAGAAATTGCCTACCCTCGTGAGAGTCAATGAAGAATCCCGCTCATATGCTTTGCCTAGAACAGGCTTTCGGTAGGTCTCATCCACATCAGTAAGTGCCTAGAGAAACAGCCCAAAGGGAGGAAAGTGAGGCAGAGTTAAAAATATTATATTTATAGCTTTCAGAAAAAAAATTTAAAGGTAGAATAACATCTAAATGTAGCAGAATTAAATCTAAGTGAAGCAGCTCTTGGGCAGGAAAATAAAGGTAATACCTGGCACCCTCTGAGTAGGATTTCCACGTGGCCTATGACCATATAAGCCAAGTTTCTTCGGTAGTAAGGGGCCTTTATGACTGCACAGAAGTTCTTAAATTTCACTATTCATAAATATCCAAGAAGCTTATTAAAGTGTGAATCCAAGGCTACTATTGTCCTTGAGATTCAGATTCAATAGGTCTGGGATGAAACCCAGGAATTTTCTGTTTTAACCAGAAACCCCAGGTGATTCTGATGTAGATAGCTTTAGGCCATATTTTGAGCAACATTCTACTGCATCTTTTCCCTTTCCAGATTCTATGTTTTATGACAGCAATTAACAGAGATTGACCAGAGTTACAGACTGAATTGCTGATGAATTCTCACCATTAAGAGATCAACTGCACAGGACAGCTGTTAGAATCAAATGAGATCGTGTATGAGAAGTTATTTGAAAAGTGTAAATCAAGTATAAGCTGACAGCATTATCATTACCAGCACTATCACTAGATATGTTCTCTTAAATCCTTTTCCTGCAAAGGTAAATTATAATAATAAAAAACATTTCTTACATGTTAGAGGTGAGAAAACGGAGCCTCAGAGAAATTACCTTGCCTAGAGACACACAGTTACCAAGTGGTAAAGCTAGGGTTAAAACCAGGGCTTCCAATTCCATAACGGTTAAAAGCCTGGTTTCAGAAGTCAGAAAGATATACTGTATAATAAAGTCCTGGTACTTCCACTTACTAAGAGTGTGATCTGTACCAATCTTCCAAAATCTGTAGCCTCAATTCCTTCATTTGTGAAATGGAACAGTAATAGATCTACAATTCATTCATTGAGATAATATGTGTAAAGTTCTTAGTATAGTATCTGGCACATAACAAGTGCTTAGTACATATTAGCAATTATTTTTATTATCCAAGGGAATGCATGGATGGAGATAAAGTACAAGGAAAAGTTGGAGATGAACAACCATATGGAAAAGAAACACTAGAAAGCCTAGTGGCTTGATCTTAACCGCCCCACATTATAGTTGTGCTATAATACATCCCTACTTTCCTTCAAATATTAGTAAACAGTAAGCCTCTAGGAGGCTAGGAGGATGTGGTACACTTCTTCATAAGGAAACAGCATGTAAACTAAGTTGCTTATTAATATGTCTGCTCCCTTTCTATCCATATTAACTTTCAAAAAACAGTAGTGTGGAAATTTCTTTCTGAAACTTCTGTACTTAGCACTGTGCCCAAAGTGGAACATAAATATTTTTTATAGGAAATCAATATAAAATTACTAAACAGATGAAATAAGTAATTATTGCTCAAGGCTGGGTTTCTCAATCTTGGCAATAAAAAGATTCTGCACTGGATATTTTTTCTGGTTGGGAGCGGAGAATATCTATGTATTGGAGGACAAGCAGCAAAATCCGTGGCCTCTACCCACCAGATGCCCGTAACACAGTTGTGATAATCAAAATATGTCCCTTGAGGGAGAAAAAGGACAAAATCACCCCTGCTGAAAGCCACAGCCTTAAGGAAATAGAAGCAATAAGAGAAACTTTTCTTTTTGTTATTTCTCAAGAAAGTGTAGATTCTAGTTCTTCTGGGAAGTTATTCTGTTCTTCTGGGAAGTTATTTAGATTTATATAATCCCCAAGAGGCTCTCCAGCACGCTAAGGAGGGTTTAATTACCATATTCCAGAACTTGTCAAATGCAACGAGGAAGCCTGTACAGACGCCACGAAGTCCCTTGAAAGTGCGGATGTGAACATTCACCTTCACCCCCTCCCGGATACAACGATGGAGTTCACCCAGAGGGCTGCCTTCGTGCACTGCAACAAGAGAACAGTTACATCGCATGAACATATGCTCTCATTCCCAGAAGTAATACCCAACACCATCCATCTCCAGCAATTCGAGGCAGCATGGTGCAGTGGCAACCTCACTGTGGGAACAGGAAGGCCCAATGGGCAATATGGCTGTCAATGGACAACACACACTGAAATGAGACAAGATTCATAATGTGGATAAACCATCTGAATGGCTATCATCTAAGTTTCATCTCTCTATATCCCAGAGCCTATGCCATTGATTCAGATGCATCATCATTTAAAACCTTTTGGGCAAAAAAGAAATACCACATTAAATGTACATAGTAGCTAGATTCTTCTCAGTTCTATGTCTTGTTAAAACAACTTTTTTTCAGGATAATTAATTCTCATGAACGACGTATCCAGCTTAAGCCTCCCAAAGAACCAAAAATCTTGTTCATATACTTAAAGAAAATAAACTGTGTAACACTTCTGCCCTTAAACATATGTAACCCTCCAAGAGAGAACGGCCTTTAGGCTCCCCGGTCTCAGCTACTTCATGCATGAGCTCTCTGGAGCCACTAATGTTTCAATATATATCACCGTCACACTGGCACTCAGAGACCTGCTTGTATTCCAAGCCTTGCTGGGGTAGAGGCACCTGCTGAGCATCTGGTCCCTATGAGACTGCTGATGAACATCATTAAAAAGAGCAGCATGATAATGCATAAGAAGAATGCTGGGATTATAATTTCAGCCTCTACTATGATGGATTCTATTTTTCAGAGTTTGGGAGCAGGTATGAATTTTATTTTTATTACTTCATGTTAACATACCCTTCACAATATTCTGGCTATAATCCTATCTAATAAAAGAGAAACATGTAAATTGACTGTACCTCCACTACACCAAAAAGCCATGCCCACCAACCAATTAGGAACAAATATGCAAATTAATTTTTAAAAAGGCAGCAACCGCCGAGACTGGTTTGTCTCAGTGGATAGAGCGTTGGCCTGAGGACTGAAGGGTCCCAGGTTCGATTCTAGTTGGGGGCATGTACCTTGGTTGCGGGCACGTCTCCATTGTGGGGCATGCAGGAGGCGGCTGATGGATGTCTCTCTCTCATCGATGTTTCTGACTTTCTGTCCCTCTCCCTTCCACTCTGTAAAAAATCAATAAAATATATTTTTAAAAAAACTCATTCTCCAGTCTTCTGATTGTGTGATCATTCAATGATGAGAGAGAATTATCCATCAGCTGTCTCTTGTATGCCTCATACTGGAGATCAAGCCTGCAACTGGACATGTGTCCTGACCAGAAATCAAACTGTGATCTCCTGGTTAATAGGTCAATTCTTAACCACTGAACCATACCGACCAGGCTAGGTGGTTACTCTTGACTTCCTTATTCTTCACTCATGGATGCACTTATGATGGCAGTGATAAATAAAAGAAAATACTCTTGGAAGAAAAGTGACTTAACAGATAAGAAGTAGACGCTTATGTCAGACTAAAGATTCAGCAAGAAGGCACACAGGTGGAACAGAGTGACAGAAACAGCAGCCTTGGAAAGCAACATGAGAACCTTGGTCTGACCTTCATCATCTACCCTTCCTCTAGCAATATCCTAAAATTATTTGCACTTTTGATATTTAAGGGGGTATGTGTATGTGTACATGTATCTGGATATGTGTTACAGACTGTGTTGAAGCTAGCATTGTAAACAACATTTAGGTCATTATCACTAGTTGCATGATCTTGGTGAGTAACTTTCTATAAGACTGAGTTTCCTCATTTACAAAACGAAGTTAGATGATTAGTTTCCAGATTTCAGAATAAATCTCTATAATTCAATGTCTTAGAAAGTGATTACAATGCCTGCATTTACTCCCTTTGCCTATATACACAGGCTGCCTCCCCCCCAAACCCCCATAAACATACGTGTGTCCACAAAGAGAAGACCATTCTTTTCCTAACTTGGAAAAAAATGGGTACCACTTCTCTCACACCCCCAAATCAAAAAGAAAAGACAAGCTTGTATCTTAACAAGTCTCTTATTCTAATGGCAAATGGTGAACTCAGGTCTTCAACTCTCATACCTGTATCTTTCTCTTGATTTTTTTTCTTTCAAAATTTAATAAGGTGTAATTCCAGGAAGCATGTCTCTCCTTCTGTGATCAAAGGTGCAACACTAGCACCACCTATCGGAGCAAACTGTCAAGGCAAAATGAGCTCTGCATTCTGAATCAGAGTGCACATTCTGAATCTCTTTCCAGCCGTCACTGTGACAAATTCCAAATAGATACGAGCTAAACTTATAAAAACTTAATATGACCAAAGAGAGAGAAAAACAAAAGCCTCATTTTTGCAGGACTTTTTCTTCCAGATCCTTCTCCCTTTTCATTGCCACTATGCTTGGACCACACCCTTCCAAGTCCACATAATTTTTAACTCCACTCTTTACTTTTCCCTGCTCATGGCAATCATAAAACTCAGACAATAGATTCTCAATAACTAATACCTTTCTCCTTCCACAACCAATCACATCATCATCATCATCACTGTCATCATCATTATCACAAATTACTGAACCCTCAGTGAGGCCTTGTCCTGTGCTAAGTTTAACTTTATTACATTATTTTACTTAGTCCTCACAACTAACACAGAGTACTCTTATTTCCCCTCATTCTATAAATGTGGAAACCAAGGCTCAGAAAAGTTTAAATAATTTGCTCAAAGTTACTTCCTTAGTAAACAGCTGAGCCAACAGTCAATGTCAGGTTACATGCGTCAGGATGTAACCTAGCGCTTTTAATTATGACAGTCTAACAGTGATTTTTAACGTTCACCAAGAATTTCCCTATATGCTAAGGAAGATTACTGTTGTAAATGCTTCAAATGTTTTAACTAATTTAAACCTAACAACAATGGGTGGATTCTATGATGAGGAAATTGAGGCCCTCAAGAGTTGAAGTAACTTGCCTAAACCGGAACAGCTACAAAGTGGAGGAGCCAGTGTTCAGACGTAGACAGTCAAACTGTGTTCCACTCTACCCCAAATAACTTTACTACTAGAAACTTAGGTCCTAGAAACATCTGCCCTAAAAGTGCTTTTGTTACAAAAATACACCATGGTTTCCACTCTCCATCATTACAAAATCGAACAAAAAAAATCTTTGGTTTGGCTCTTCAACACATTCCAGCAACAAATCCCTCACTGGACCCGAATTCCATTCTCTTTGCTTTGGACACAAATCCTCCGCCTCATATTTGTAGCACCCTCCACACACCAAACACAAGCAAGCATTACAATGTGCTTTCCTCTTCCCTCTCCTGAGACTAGCAAATTGGGTAAGCACATACCTGGAGTTGGACAAACCCAGGATTCCTAGCTGCAAACTAACCAGTTAGGTGACCCTAGGCAGTAACAGGTAAGAACTGAGTCTCAGTTTCTTCATCTATAAAGGTGTTTCTAAGGCTAAAATGAAATAGAATGCATCTAACGGGCTTAGCAAAGTGTATAGCACACATGTGCTTAATAACAGTAAGTACACTTAGCAACATTAAAATTATCCCCTGACTGACAAAGGGGCATGAGGGAACTTGTGGTGATGAAATTATTCTGTTTCATGATTGTAGTGGTGATTTCAAAATTCACTTTAAAAGGCTGTGTTCTGCTATATATGTAAATTACACCTCAATACCTGATTTTCAAATAATTACTGTTATCCGCAATCATACCCCTCTTTAACTTCAAGACCTAAAGCTTATCTCTTATAGAAACTCTTTCTTAAATAAATCTAATCCTCACCCATGCTGGGGGGGGGGGGGAGGGGGAAGGGTTGTTGGTTTGTTCCTGTTGTTGTTTTTGCTTTTTGAAGGTCAGCAGCTCTTTGTGATGCCCACCCACCTCTGCCATGTACACTCCATGTACACTCTGCAGTGGCATAATTAACATTTTCCGTGCCTAGTGCGCATTCTCTGAGACCTTGACTCCAGGCATAGATTTTATCGTGGGAAGTCGCCAAGGTGGTCTTCACACGGTCAGAATAATACAACAAAGTGCTCTGTAGGTGAAGGTAAAGCCACCCACTACAACAGAAGTATTTCTTTCCCTTGACAATCTTGGTAGCAAAGCAATAACTGGCAAAACGGAAACCAATGTTCCGTTCAAAGTCCGACGTGGCGAAAAAATAAGATGCAAAACCGGGTCCCCCCAAACGGCTCTTATTTTAAGAGCATGAAACTCCATTCTTTGTGTTGCTGCTGGACAAGCAAGCTGGGGTGAACCCTAATCCTGGGCAAGGGATGTTCCCGCCACAGTGGATCATCCGACATAAGGCACCCCTAAACAGCACACAGATTTTCAGGATGTCTCTCTCTCTCTCTCTGAACAAACACACTTCTAGGAATAAAACAAAATACACCCCCTGCTTACTTAGCACCACCCTCCATTCCCAAGGCGGCGAGTGACTTAATAATATCACAATTTAGCCGTCAGGGGTACACAGATGCGCTGAATGGCTAAGTAGGTCATGGCATTCGCGCGGGGCAAAATGTCAGAACTGCTGGCCAGATGACAAAAGACACATATAACCCCGGGCTATTTTTATTCGGTGCCTGCGAGAGACTTCGCTCACAATTAGCCACCTCTGCTTGTTTACAGCTTTACTCGAGGGATCTATCAGGGGGAAATTCCCCTGAGCCATTTACACCTGCAGAACTTAAAATAACCTGGGCTTGTGGTCACAGGAGCCCGACAGACACAGCCCCGCACCTGGCCTGGCGGCGTGGCTGTAATACACGGTGTGTGTGTGTGTGTGTCTCAGTGGCATGGTGTGCCCGCTGCATCCTACTGGCACGAGCAGGTGTCTCTCTCAAGCCCCTGCACCCCTTCCCCGGCTTGGGGCACCCCAGCATGAGCCGCTGCTTAAGGTGCTAGTGTCTGAGCAGCTCCCCGCACCCTCCCTCCCCACCTCCCACCGGCCGCTCCTTCCCCCGGGGACCCCGGCTGTGCTCCGTGCGCGGCCCCCGGACCTCTCCCCGCGCCGCCCGGCCGGGCCCCCCGCAGCCGCCGCAGACGCCGCCCCTCCTGCGGGTCCTCCCCGCGGGCGCCTCCTCCCCGCTCTCTCCCCGGAGCCCCTTCCAGGGACGACCCCGCCGCCGCCTCGGCAGACCGACACCCACTCCCTCCGCCGACCCGCGCGGCTCCCGGGGCCCCTCGGCCTTTTCCTCCACCGCCCCGCGGCCCCTGCAGACCCTCCCTGGCCGAAGACCACCGCCCCGCTTCCCACATTCCCCGAGCACAAACCTTCCCCGAGACCCTCCCCCACCGGGCCAGGCCCCTCGCACCCCGCACAGGCCCCCGCGTCCCCGCCCGCCCGCCCGCCGGCCGCACTCACAGGGCATTCGCGTGAGCACGTTGCGCGGCGCCCTGCGGGCCCGGCCCGGGGCGCGGCGGCCCTCCCCGTCGGCCTCGTCGCCTTCCTTCTTGACCACCATGAGGCGGCGGAGGCGCTCGATGCGCTCGGGGTCCGGGGCCGGGGCGTCCCGGCGGCGGCGGGTCCGGCTCGAGGGTCCGGCGGCGGCGGCGGAGGCGGCGGCGGAGGCCCCCGGGGCCGGGTCCGCGCTCCGCGCCCGCCCGCGCGCGCCCCGACAGCCGGTCCTGAGGAAGGTCTCGTAGGCGGCCACGTTGTTGAAGCAGGGCGCGTTGGGGTAGGGGATGGGCGGCAGGCTCGGCGCGTACAGGGCCAGCAGCGGGTCGAAGCGGTCCGAGTGGACATCCAGGCGCGGGCTGGGCGGGCGCGCGGGGCTGCCGGCGCCGGGCGACCTCGCCCCCCACGGCCGCTCCCGCTCCTCCATGTTTGAAAGGCCCGCAAGCTGAGGCCGATGGGAAGGAGGAGCGGCGCCGCCAGAGGGCGGCACTGCGCAGCCGCGGGGCGGGGGCCGCACTGCGCCGGCGCGGCCGCCCGAGGGCGCACCTGTCCGTCCGTGGTCCGCTTCGCCGGGGGGTGTGGCGCGCGGCTGAGGCTCGCCGGGGCCGGCCCCGCCCCCTCGGGGCCGCAGCAGGAGGTGACAGGTTAATTTGTCCATTTTCCCATTTATATCATTATCTAGGATGTTTTTAATACTCCAGATTCCCCGGGGTCGAGCCCGGATCAGTGTGTTAACAAACTCCCCAGGCGTTTCTCTGCTCTCATGAGCGGGCGGGTAGAGGGCAAGGAATGCCCCAATTTGCTTTCATGCCGAGTACCACTGGGGGGTGGCCTACCTGGATTCAAATACTGAGCTGTTTTGGATCTTTATATTCTCATCTGGAACATAACAGAAATATTACCTACGTCCTAGAATTTCCCTAAGAATGGAGATAGAATGCATCATAAATGCTCTATGAATGTTAGCTAATGTTGGTTAAGTGCACAGGGAACGAGAGTGGCTAGATCCCAGTCTTCCATTTCCTACAGCCTATTCAAAAAGTAATTTGCACCCACACCAGGAACCTTAATATTAAAGAGAATTCATTTGATCCCCGATTTTCTGAAATTGCTAAGCAACTGGAGGAAATGATCCAGCTCTTATAAACCAGGATGATGGAGAATTTACAAGATTGGTTGTACTTTACAACCTCTGCTCTACAAAACATTTTTTTTGTACTAAAATGATAGTCTGCACAAAAGGCCCAGGTATTAATTATTCCCTCATCCAGTAGAGGTAAGATATTCCAGTCACCTACATGCCACAACAATCTTAACTGCTGCTAGTCCCCAAAGCTATCAATATTAACTCTATACCAGCTGCTTTTTTTTTCTTTAGATTTGGAAAGGAAGCCCAAGAGAACAGTATTCTCTTAGCAAGATGAAAATGAATATAAAACTGCAATGTACATTGGAAAGCCTACAACACCCATCAAGCATGGAGCTTCTATGTAATAGCACTAGACTTAGTTATAGCATGAGTATTAAACCTAGTATATTCGTTTGCTTAAAACCTTGTGCCAAAACAAAAATATTAAATCTGCAAACTGCTGGCAATTCAAGGAACGAATGCTTGTCTCCTTTGCCTTGTAACAAATCAAGTGATAGCCTTTGTAGTATTACACAGCACATTTCTTCAGATGGTTTTGTCTTTAAAACTTGTATTTTAATGCCTATATCTTTATTTTGATATGAAATGCTATACATTTACCACTTACATTTCCCCAGCTAAGAGCCACATTATCCTATTGCCTCATTTGGCCTGTCACAGTATACCTGTGGCCCAAAATGCAGCATCTCAGTGACCAGACACCAGAAGCTTTTGGGATTATAAACCAGATTACTAAACCCCAAATTTTGGGGGGTAGGGAAAATGGAATTGGCATTTTAAACAAGCATTTCAAGTAAATTTTTGCATCCTTAAGTCTGTAAACCACTGCTGTGAAGAAAGGTATGTGTATTCTGGCCTACATACACAAACACATACAAAATTTGGATTCATACATTGCATTTGTATCAGAAAAATAAATAAAAATTTAGGCCAAGGCAATTGAAACCTTTATTTTTCTTCTCAAAGAGATTTATCAATTCCTAAACATCTCCTATTCCTCTACACTAGAGAACAGGAAGAGAAAACATGGTGTCGACAGATGGGGTATCAATTGGTGAGGGATGAGACCAGCTGTCACTCAAAAATACATTTTCTTCTTGGCTACAAATTCGGCAATGCGGGGCTAGGCACTGAGATATGAGCTGCCTCTTAATTCTTAATAGAGCCAAATGACTTTCCTCTAAAATATGAAATGAGGACAAGAGACAATGAGAGTTCTACCCCCTGTCCCCACTACCTCCCCCTTTTCAGAGGCCAAGAAGGTGGCGACATGAAATTACTACTGCAGCTCTCTGCACCTCACCCCACCCATTTCTATTGGCCATCAGCAGGTGGAGCTATCAGGACGCCTTTGACACCCACCACCAGCGTGCTGACCCCTCTGCTCTCCAACTCAAATGTCATTGTTCTGATTATACAGAGGCTACCTGAGAATCTTTTTCAGATAGTCCAACAGGTGACAAGATGACTTTTAAGTTATCTAAAGAACATGGAGTGAATGTTTCTCTTCCTTTGTCCACTCATTCTCACACATTTTCTTTCACAAATATGCACATAACTATAGGCTTAGTACATGAAATTAGAATGGCTGCCTGCTAAGGCCCGGGTGGAGGGGGTGAGGGAAGTTGGCTAGTCAGCCCCACCCCCCTGGTCGAACTCCCGGTAGAGGGGGCAATTTGCATATTAGGCTTTTATTATATAGGATTCTTAGAAAGAGATAATTGGTCTTGCAAATGCCTCTGGTAAGACAATGATCATGCTAATTAATTCTACAAAATCAATCTATAAATGCTTAAGAAGAACATCCAGTCTACTCATTGGTTCAGCCAAGGATGCCAACTTGGAGGCTTTTCTTGGAGGAAAGCCCTGAGCTTTCCCTGGAATTCTTGAATTTGGAATCATACTGCAGGCATCAAGCTATATTTATCTCCAGGTCTGCCAAAGATGAATCAAGTAGGTGGGTGGGAAAGGTGAGATTTAAGGTCACTGGATTCTCTAGAAAGGAATAGGAGTGCAAAAATAACCTTTGAGCTCATCTTCCATCTCAGGTGAAAAGAGTTTGGCAGGGTTTGGAAAATTTAATGCCACAACTTAAAAGTCATCCATTCTGTAAGGCATAAAATAATTCTCACTTTATAAAAATAGTATCACAATTCTTTTAAAAATGCACTTCTACCAAAGGAACCATGTTCTGACATTGCAAAAAGGTGTTCCACTTACAGCAGAACAAGACACCTCACCCCATCCATGCTTTCCTTCCCTGTTCCCCTCCCAACCAGTCATGTCACCCCAAGGACACTGTTCTGGATGGTAGGAATGCTTGGGCCACCTAAGGCCAGAAGACTTGGGGGGCCTTCCAGAGTTAAGCACAGCAGGACAGAAAAGCACAGGGTCAGCTGTCTTCATCTAGGATCTCTGAGTGTTCCTTCCAGAAAGCATCCCCGATGATATCACAGTGCAAGGGCACTGGCTTAGTCCTGGTTCGGGTCACTGCCATCTTTTTCCCTTCCATTTCTGCTGGCAGCTTAACTTCTTTTGTCGTGACTTCATCCACCTACAGGGTGAATTAAAATATTGACATTGTTA
>PVJN01019128.1:0-37878 GCA_004026805.1 Lasiurus borealis | reverse complement strand
ATACAAGTCCTTTGGTTCCTCTCCGATCCCCTCCCCCCAATCCCTACCATTTGTCTCTAGATTGATCTATTCTTGTTCATCAAATTATGTTGATCATTATATCCCTCATATGAGTGAGATTATGTGATATTTCTCTCTCTCCGACTGGCTTATTTCAATTAGCATAATGCCCTCCAGTTCCATCCATGGTATTGCAAATGGCAACAGTTCTTTATTTTTTATAGTGGCATAGTGTAGATGTACCACAGGTTTTTAATTCACTCATCTGCTGATGAGTACTTAGGCTGTTTCCAAATCTTAGCTATGGTGAATTGTGCTGCTATGAACATAGGAGTGCATATATCCTTTCTAATTGGTGTTTCTAGTTTTGGGGGGATATATTACTAGAAGTGGGATCACTGGGTCAAATGTCAGTTCCATTTTTAACTTTTTGAGGAAACTACATACTGTCTTGCACAGTGGCTGCACCAGTCTGCATTCCCAGCACCAGTGCAGGAGGATTCCTTTTTCTCCACATCCTCACCAGCACTTGTTGATTTGTTGGTGATAGCCATTCTGTCAGGTGTGAGATGGTATCTCATTGCTGTTTTGATTTGCATCTCTCAGATGATTAGTGACTTTGAGCATGTTTTTATATGCCTCTAGGCCTTCTTTATGTCCTCTTTTGAAAAGTAGACACTCAATTTTTAATCAATACTTACAGAGGATTCAGAATGCAATACACGATTTTAAGAGTATTGTAAGTTTTACTATATATTTATTCTTCCCAATGATCTTAATTACCAATAGATCGCTATTTTAAAATAATTTTAATATGTTTTTATTGATTTATAGAGAAGAAGGGAGAGGTATAGAGAGATAGAAACATCGATAAGAGAGAAACACTGATTAGGCCCTGCATACCCTCTTCTGGGGATCCAGCCTGCAACCCAGCCATGTGCTCTGATTGAGAACAAACCCATGAACTCTTGGTTCATAGGTCAGTGTTCAACCACTGAGTGACACTGGCCAGGCTAAATTATTATTTTTACTTATTTATTTTTTAAATTTAAATTCTTTATTGTTTAAAATATTACATATGTCCCCTTTTATACCCATTGACCTTTCCCAGGCTGCTCCCACCCACCAGCACATGCCCTCATCCTCCTACTGTCTGTGTTCATTGGTTATGCTTATATACATGCCTACAATAGTTATAGGCATGGCCTTCTGTATGTCCTCTTGTGAAAAGTGTCTATTTAGGTCTTTTGCCCACTTTGATTGTATCGTTTATCTTCTTTTCCTTAAGTTGTATAAATGAGATGGTTATTTTTAGTGTTGCCATTTTATGGAGGAACAAACTGAGGCACAGAAATTACTCTTTCCAAGGTACAGAGCTATCAAAGCATGGGAGCACATGAATGTTGGTTAGGGTTGTCTTTGAGAAAGTGAAGGTACAGTTAAAGCACTTTGACTGCATGAAATACACACTGTGATGAAAACAGTAAAGTAGGTCCTCTCTCAGCTGAAGGACTCTGGCAGCAATGGCCCACCCTAAAATGCCATGGCTATAGCCTCTCTTCCCTGTCAGACCATGAACAAAACATATCCTTTTACTCTAATTTAAATAAATGAATTCCTGCATTCACAACTGTCCCTGAGTTCTATAAAGACCTGTATTGTGGTGTTTGAGAGCAAACCTCTTTGTCTTCTTCCTCTAAAGTCTTCCCTCTTCCGACTGCTGCAGCTCCCAGGATTCACTTCATTTGTCCTCAAGGTCACAGAGCACATTTATTTCTCTTGCTGAGAGGCCTTTTCTGACCATCCTCTATTTAAATTCAGCCCCCATGCTTGTTTTCTCCTGAGCACTTTCCATCATTTAATATACATATACCATGCATATTGCATATTTGCTTTCTGTATTGCCTGTCTCCTCCTCCTAGAATAGAGCTCCACGAGGCAGGAATTGGCATCCATTTTGTTCACCACTTGATACTGAGCACATAGAACAGTGGCCGGCCTATTGTAACTGCTCAGAAAATATATGCAGTTAATGAGAAACCAAATCATTCTGTAAGTTCATGGATCTTCTCTGGTCACTCCTCATTTCCTGTGTATCCCATTCTGCCTCTACTTATCCCCAAATGTGTTAATGTTCTAACAGCTTCATCATCAGTGTTTTGTTTTGCTCATTCTATTTCTTTTATGCATCACATGTGCAAGATTGTACTAGGGTTTATTTAAAGATCAATATGATAATGTACATAATGAATCTGTGTCAGGCCGTGGCACACTAGGCTAAATACTTATTTTTGAGAAACATAGAAAATGTAGGAGTCTGTTCTACACAGAGAAAGCTGACATGCATGTGACTTGCACAGTGATTAGATATGACTTCAGGATCTTGTGTTGTAGTAAGTTGTTCTTCTGGATTACAGCTCACTATGACCTCTGGATATACCATGATGGACCCCATCTGTCTGGTGAGAAATCAGAATAATCATTGACAGTATATCCAACAGTCTTGGAGATTTTAGACAAGATCTCTTAGCCTGTGGTGGTGGTAGCCATTATAGGTCTGTATCGGACAGAAAAATCCTACCTGATGAACCACCTGGCAGGACAGAACCATGGTGAATGTTGTTCTGGGGAAGGGGCCATTTGCTTGGAAACAGTGGTGACATAGACTGATCCTGCCTCCTTCTTAAAAAAAGAGACTAACTCCTTCTACTGATGAAAAGTTTTAACTGTTAGCATCAAATTGTTCCACAAAGCCTCACTCTTTGAGCCAATAACAAGGGTTTGCCCACTCTCTCCAAAGATCTATCCATTGTTCTTTATCCTATGCACGCTTTCTGCTGAGGAGCTCAGCTCTAGCAATTATTCCTTTCTCTCTCATCACTTTTGCCCTAAACTTCAGGACCTTTTCAACTAGGACACAAATATTGTTCAACATTCCTGTTTTTAAAAAGGTATGGAAGGAACAACAGACAACAATATAGTCTATATATCCCATAGCTCAATTGGACTATCGTCCAATATTTTACTTCATTTCTGAGTAAAACTTTGCTAAATTATACCATCTTTTCTTTACCTAGTCTTTTCAATATGTAAACTATAACAAAGAGTGCACAAAACATTTATTCTATCTAATAAAAGAGTAATATGCAAATTAACCATCACTCCAATACACAAGATGGCTCCCCCATGTGGACACAAGATGGAAACCACAAGATGGCCAGCAGAGGAGGTCAGGTGGGAGGGACCATGCCTGCAAGGGAGGGCAGTTGGGGGTGATCAAGCCTGCAGGGGAAGGTAGTTAGGGGTGACCAGGCTGGCAGAGAAGGAAGTTGGGGGCCACTAGGCCTGCAGGGAAGGGCAGTTTGGGGGGACCTAGGCCTGCAGGGGAGAGCAGTTGGGGGTGGGGGCACCAGAACTGCAGTGAAGGGCAATTAGGGGTGACCAGGCCTGCAGGGGAAGGCAGTTTGGGTGACCAGGTTTGCAGGGGAGGGCAGTTAGGGGCAATCAGGAAAGCAGTCAGGCAAGCAGTTGGGAACCAGCAGTCCTGGAATATGAGAGGAATGTCCAACTGCCTGTTTAGGCCTGATCCTACCGGATCAGTTGGACATCTCTGGAGGGGTCCCAGATTGTAGAGGGTGCAGGCTGGGCTGAGGGACACACACACACACACACACACACACCCTGTGCCCAAATTTTGTGCACTGGACCTCTAGTATATATATAAAAGCCTAAGCGACCTTTGAAACCAAAACAACCAAATGAGTGACTGAACAGGCTGCATGGAATGACCAGGCCAACGTGGGTGTTAGTGAGGGACAACGAAACAACTGATCAGGAGGTTGTATGGGGCGACCAGGTTGGCAGGGGAGCAGTTAGTGGTCACCAGGCCAGTAGGATCCCTTTGGGCAATTGGACATCCCCTGAGGGTTCTCAGATTGGAGAGGATGCAGGTTGGGCTGAGAGGACACTCGCTTGCCCCTGTGCATGAATTTCTTGCACTGGGCCTCTAGTTCATATACAAAATGTTAAAAAATATAAAGTGATCTTTTGTGTAATCACAATCCATATCAAGAAATAAAACATCACCAGCATCCAAAAACCCTAGATGTACCCTCTGAAACCTCACTAGAGCTCACCGATGTTTTGATTTTCATGCTGCATGCTTTCACTCTTCCTTTTAAAAGTGGTTTTACAAGCTGTGTATGCATTTGTAAGAATAGCTTAAATATTATATAAAGGAGTTCATTCAGGTATTCTTTGGAGTCTTGCTTCTTTTGCTCAACAAAAGTTTAAGTTTTACCTAGTTTGTGATATATATCTGTAATTTATTTATTTTCACTATTTTATAGTATTCTATTGTGAGAAAATAACCATCATTTATTTATCCATTTGTTATTGATGAACAATAGTTTTGTTTCTAGTTTTTTACTTTTATGAATGATGCTGACATGAATCTTTTTGTTCATATATCCTCGTACACATATATGCAAACTACCTTGTGTGAGAGACCCAGAAATTAAATTGCTGGATCAGTGGTCAGCAAACTGTGGCTCATGAGCCATATTCGGCTTTTTGGCCTCTTGAGTGTGGCTCTTCCACAAAATACCACATGTGGGTACCCATGTAAAGTACTATTGAAACTTCATAGCCTATGCTCAGAAGTCGGTTTTCGGCTCTCAAAAGAAATTTCAATCATTTTACTGTTGATATTTGACTCTGTTGACTAATGAGTTTGTCTACCACTATGCTGATCATGGAGTATACTAGTATATGTTGTCAGCCTTTCTAGAAAGTCTCAAAAAGCTTTTCAAACTTTATATGCAGTGCATACGTTTATTAGCAGTAATTGAGAATTCTCCATATCCTCGTAAACCTTGAGAAAAGACTTTTAAAATTTGATGATGTGACGACTGTAAAGGTGCATATATTTGCCTCATTACAAATAAGTTTGAGCAACTTTTCGTATATTAATTTTCTCTTTGCATTTCCGATTTCCTGAGGTCATTTTTCTTTTCCATTGGGTTGCCTTTTTTTTTGTTCTTACTGATTTTTAGAGCAATCTGCCTATGTCCTGTAACTCACTTTTCTCTATGAAAACCATACATATTTTTATTTTAAATGTCTTCCTCTGTATCTCATCAGCTCAGCACCATTATGGGTTCTAATTCAATACACTGAACTGCCACAATTAATAGCAATATCTCTCTTTGTCCTGTCACTATGTCTCTTTCTATCTCTCTCCTTCTCTGCCTTTCCTCTATTTCTTCTTTTTGCTTCACAATCTTTCCCATTTGCTTCTAACAAAACAGTTTTTCTTCATCTTTCCTGTAGAGAAATTCTAGACCACCAATCAGGGGAGAACATTTTTTCTTGCCTGTCTTAAACTAATTAAAAGTTCTTTTTTGAGAACCCTAAGGCAGAAATATCAATTAAATTCTACTCAAGATAACATCAGGTGGTAATGAGGTTTTGTTTCATTGCTGAAAAAGTCCCATGCCTTGAAATATTTTAACACCTGGGTATAGTCAATAATATTGTAATAACTACGTACTGTATCAGCTGGGTTTTTGAAATATCAATTAGGAACACTTTGCAAAGTATGTGATTGCCTAACCCCCATGCTGTACAATTAAAACTAATACAAAATAATTTTCTGTTGAAAGTAAATGTAATCTAACTTTCTGTTGAAAGTAAACTGTAATCTAATATACAAATACTGTAATGAAGCGAGTCCCCACAAGATAGACCACAAAGACTAATTGAATTCAAACAGGCATAAATTTATTACAGATTCGAATCTGGACTCAAACCTTAGCTGATGCAGCAGCCTGGCAAACGCCTGGTAAGAGCGCCGACAGAGGGGCAGTCCCTCTTTTTATACCCATTCTTCCTTCCCCTATTGGCTCATACTGCTGGCTTGGCAATCTTTAATTGGTTCTCAGGCAGCAAGGGACCTGCTAACCCAGGAGGTTCCTAGTAAGGCTGCTTGACCTAGTTAGCCTAATGGACTCAGGAAGTTGTGGTTCAGGTGTTGTGGTCTGGCCGAAGATAAGAGGAATAGTTTGCAGGCCTGGCTCTAGGGGAAGAAGTGTTGCAAGCCTAGCTGTAAGGGGATTCCTCAGTAGATCCCAACTTAACCGTTTATCTCTGGACTGCTTGCTTAACCATTTATTGCTACAAATACCTGAATTGTGATTCTACACCTAATAGAAAAACAAACAAACAAAGATTCATGCCTAGTCAAGGTCCAAGAGGAATAATAGGTCACTACACTTTCCCTTGTTGATAGCTCTCTTTGAGGATTTTTAACTCATAACTGAGAATGATGATCTCCAATTACACCTACCTTTTCTCCCTGAGAGCACTGGGAGTTCAGATTATTCTGTATTAATTAGAAAACAATCAAATATTATCACAATGTCAAAGAATGCAGACCATCTCAGGTTTTATACCCTCTTTGTAGAGACCTCAGTGGATTGCTGAGTAAGTCCCAAGCCTCAAAAATGAGTGGCTTGAGCCAAGCTGAATTAAACTCTTCTACACATTCTACCATTTCCATTCCCAGTCACCATTGGCCTGTAGTGGATGTTAAAATGTTAAACTGTTGGACAAGATATATGACACAGGTTCTTGAATATAGCCCTCACATGCTTCCCACATGTAGTTTTAAGACTTTTGAAAGAGGAGCAACCACATTTCATTGGTGTTTTCTACCTTCACTTCTATTATATTTCCTCTTGAAGCAGGGGAAAACACACACACACACACACACACACACCAAAACAAAACAAAACAAACAAAAGAATCAACCTCATCATTTCATTGTAGAAAAGAGAAGAAATAAAAAAAAAATACAGAAAGAAAAGGGGGAAAAAAATCCAACAAAGCTGATTATCAGTCCACATCCTGGCAGGACACACAAGAACCTCTCAAAGGCTAACTAAGGAGTGTTCATTAGAGGAACACATACGAGGACAAACGGATGTCACAGAGAACTAATAGATGAGGAAGCATCCAGAGGGTGGCAATAGCAATGGTCAGGGAACTATAGTCACTCCTACAGCCTGAACATGCAAACAGACAGGGAAACCAGAATGTGGCAAAGACCAGCACTTTTGGATGGAGTGAAATGAAAGGGCTGTGACTCACAGTAACAGAGGCCCTGCCTCCATGTCTTTGTCCAGAAGAACCTCAGGAAGGTCTCTCAGTCTAATTAGTATATCACCACTTTATTAGTATAGATAGAAGCCTAGTGCATGGGTGGGGGCCAACTGGTTTGCCCTGAAGGGTGTCTTGGATCAGGGTGGGGGTTCCCTAGGGGAGTGGGGTGGCCTGGGCGAGGGGCTTGTGGTGGTTTGCAGGCAAGCCACATGCCCATGGGGTAAGGATCATCACTGGGGTCCCTGGCCAGCCTGGGTGAGGGGCTTATGGTTGTTTGCAGGCTGGCCAAGCCACCCCAATGGGGACCCTCACCCCATAGGGGTGTGGCCAGCCTGGGTGAGGGGCTAATGGCTATTTGCAGGCTGGCCACGCCCCTTGGTGACCCAAGATCCCAGCCCTTCTTTTCTTTCTTTCTTTCTTTCTTTTTTTTTTTTTTATACAGCCCCTCCTTGAGTGGAGGCCTGGGCCAGTTGGAAGCAGGTATCTGGGATTTATTAATCTTCTATAATTGAAACTTTGTAGCCTTGAGCAAAGGCCAGGCCAGCCAGGGCCGGGAAGCTTGGCTTCCTCCATCACCAGGGGCAACCCAAGCCTCCTGCTCAAGCTCCAGCTCTGTTTCCACTCACTATAATTGGCTGGAGGGCGGGGGGCATAGTGGAGGTATGGTAAATTTGCATGTTTCTCTTTTATTAGTATAGATATCTTACCTAATAATAGAAAAACATGTTAATGGACCATATCTCTGCTATATCCATAACCAGTCTGAGTATGCAAATTAACCCAACAAAAATGGCGGTTAATTTCCATACCTACCTGAGTCCCAGGAACCTCCTCAGCACGCAGGTCACTCCTAACCAGCCACTGGATGGGCTGAGACTGCCATTGAAGGGGTGTGGGGGGAGGTGCTTCCCAAGCCTAAAGCCTGGGGCTTGGGAAAGGACTGGCTGGGTTGCCCAGCTGGAGCCTAGTGACCCAATACTGACAGCTCAGGTGACTGAGACCCAGAAAGTGAGTCAGGGTCTAATCTGCAGCCTCAGTGGAAGCTGTTGATCAGGGTACTTACCTTTCTTTCTCTCCCTCTTTCTTTCTGATCTTTGCCAGCAGCCAGGCTTCAGAGGGGGCTGCTGTTAAGCCCTGCCTCTTTGATCAGGCCCAGAGATAGGCCTAAAAATGCTGACTGGCATAGCAACCAACCAATCAGAACCAAAGGTGGGTACTGTGGGGAGCCAATGGCTACCTAGGAGGTGGAGCTTCTGATTCTGACTGGCATAGGAACTGATCAATGAGAAACAAAGATGGGTGCTGGGAGGAGCCAATGATTGCTTAGGAGGTGGAGATTTTGATGCTGACTGGCATGGGAACTGACCAATCAGAACCAAAGTTGCATGCTATAAGGAGCCAATGGCTGCCTAAGAGGCAGAGCTTTTGACACTTATTGGAATAGGAACCAACCAATCAGAATCAAAGGTGGGTGCTGTGGGAAGCCAATGGCTGCCTAAGAGGCAAAGCTTCTGACACTGACTGGTATAGGAACCAAACAATGAGAACCAAATCTGGGTGCTGTGTGGAGCCAATGGCTGCTTAGGAGGTCAAACTTTTGAACCAAATTGACCAGCAGAGGGCAGTTGGGGGTGACATCAGGCCTACAGGAGAGGGCAGTTAGGGCAGTCAGGCTGGCAGGCAGAAGCAGTTAGGGGCAATCAGGAAGGCAGGCAGGTGAGTAGTTAGGAGCCACTGATCCCAGATTGTGAGAGGGATATCTGACTGCCAGTTTAGGTCTTATCCCTGTGATCAGGCCTAAAATGGCAGTCGAATATCCCACAAGGAGTCCCCAATTGGAGAGGGTGCAGGCTGAGTTGAGGGAATCTCCCCTCTGTGCATGGATTTTTTGTACCAGGCCTCTAGTATTTAAAAAATCTCCCAAAACACTTCAGCTATACCATACATGTTAATTCAGGTTTTAGTACAAGTCTCTGGGCTTTATAGATGAAGTCCTCTCTGACTTCTATGAATTCATGAGCTTGACCCACCAAAAGCATTATAAATGAGATAATTTTAGGTACTTTGTGTTAGTTGCAGTCAACTTTGTGTCCTTATTTGTTTTAGCCAGAGTTCTAAGTACAAAGAAAGTAGGGGTGGTGGATCTTTGTCTTCCATTACACAAAAAGGAGTAGAGGCAGGATTTTAAATATTCTGAATTTTAATATTAATTTTAATTGAATTTATTGGGGTGACATTGGTTAACAAATTTATAGGGGTTTCAGGCACACAATTCTGCAGCACATTATCTATACACTATATTGTGTGTTTACCACCCAAAGTCAAGTCTCTATCCATCACCATTTAATCCCCCATTCCCTCTCCCAACTTCTTCCACCTCTCCCGAGCTGTCACCAGGAAATCTTTATTTTTTTCTTTGTTCTCAATACCTCCAACTCTAGCTCCCCCAACCCCCCACTCTGCCATTTCCACACCCACCTCCAACAGATGTCAGCCTGCTCTTTAACTATGCATCTGCCTCTATGTTGCTTGTTGGTTCATAATGTTCATTATTTTTCACATGAATGAAATCAGATGATACTTTTCTTTCTCTGGCTGGCTTATTACACTGAGCATAATTCAGGTTTAAAGTAGTCAGTAATCACCTCAATAGAAGCCCAAGATGGTCTACTGATTGCTAACAGATTGTAGTTTACTAAACCTTCTCTTTAGGTGGTTACATTTGTTAAGGAGCCAAAACATTAAAAAAAAAATCTAACTGGGTTGCTGCTGCCTCTTCACTATTGTGAATAATGCTGCAATGAACAGGGGTGAGCAAATATTTCTCCAAAACCCTGCTTTTACTTCTTTTTAATAGTACTCAATAGCAGAATTTGTGGATCATATGTAACTCTGTCATAGGATATTAAGAAGCTAGGAAAATTCTAGAACAGAAGGAAGAGGGAAACTGAGACAAGAAAGTTAAAACAAGACCAAACAGTGTGGGCAATTTGCAGCTGGCCTGCAAATAACCAGCCATTATCTTCCCCAGCCAAGGACAGGAGAGCAGATGGTTACAAACCTCCCTAACCAGAGAATGCAGGAAAGGGGGAGAAATGTGGGGAGTCTTCTTTGTCCACTAAACAAAGAAATCATCCCGTTCAGGAAGGGAAAGAAAAAAAAAAGTCAATTTTTTTTTTCTTCCCTAAGCAGGAAAACCAGCAGTGTTACAGCTTGACAAGATAAACTGTCAGGTGCTTTTCATGAATTCTGGGAAGACCACAACCAAGTCAAAAGGGAACTTGAGAATTAATCTGTACCAAGTTATTCAACAGAGAAATTTTGAAACCTATAGACACAGGAGGCTATATCACATCTCGGACCCCAACTCATTTCACTCTTCAGATTAGCTGAGAGTCCTCTGTGCTTCATAAGCCAGATGCATAGATTTGCCTGCCTTGCTTCTTTAATAAAGGTGCATGCTTTAATAAATTGACTTTATCATAATGCAACCATCTGGAGTTTTCTCATTTAAATTCATTTGTAAGAAATGACAAGCATGGAGGTTGGGGACAGCTCTCTGCCTCTGACTCAGGGTTCTTTGATGTCTGTGAGAGATATCTGTCATGACTCTTTAATTTTTTGATGAGCTATCATGCAATTTTCCAAGGCAGCTGCACCATTTTTCATTCCTACTTACATTTCACAACAGTTCTAATTACTCCATATCCTTACCAATATTTGTTGTTTTATTACTTTTTGGGTAGTGGCCATCCTAACAGGTGTGAGGTGATATTTGATTTGCATTTCTGTAATAATTAATGATATAGAGCATTTTCGTATGTATATTTTCATTGGAGAAATACCTGTTCAACTCCTTTGACTATTTTTAACCTGGGTTGTTTTGAATTTTAGGAGTTCTTTATATATTCTGAATGTTAGATATGTAATTGTTAAATATTTTCCCTCATTCTGTGAGTTGCCTTTTTACTCTGTGGGTTGTTTCCATTGATGCATGCCACGATCTGCATCCTGAGTTCAGGAGGACTTGTAGGAGGTCTGATACACAATGAAGACACTGCAGAGGAAAGGTATTTTAGGCATGGGGGCCACGTGGGACCTCTTTTTGGGAACCACGGGCCCTAATCTTGCCAGATTACAGGTAATAGGGGCAGGGGCTTGTATAGAGCAGGTGCCTCCAGAATTAGGTGCCATGCAATTATAAATCTTTTTTATAATGATAGGCAGTTCTTGAAAGGAGGATGGATTGCAATCCGATGTTAGCTCCCATGTCCCAGAGCATACAAATTTCAGGGAGCTTAGATTGTGCTTTCTCTAATCAGAGCAGAACCATCATGTATAACAAAGCATGATTAATATTTCTTACAATTGTAGCTGGTCCCCAATGTATTCTATTTCTGTCCCTAACAAATGCACCTTGCCATGTAATGTCTTGGGCAAGGTTCCTTTCAAGATGACTCAAATCTAAGGGATGGACAAAAATGGGTGAAAGTGGTCAAAAGGTACAAACTTCAAGTATTATAGAAATAGAACTTTTATGAGCTACTTTTTTTAGAACAGTACTGTGTATTTGAAAGTTGCCTAAAAAGTCAATAATAAAAATTAGTACAACTGAAAAAATGTAACAGCCAGGGATTTTGATATGATTCAAAAGTAGTGTTTAATCAAAATTATTGCCAGTGCAACAACCATTGTACTTTAAGAAAAAAAAAAATCTTATATGATAAAGAGGTCATATGCAAATTGACCCTCATGCCCTTGCATCACAAGATGACCACCCCCATGTCGTCACAAGATAGCTGCCACAAGATGGCTACTCCCATGTTGTCACAAGATGGCCGGCAGGGGAGGGAAGTTGGGGGGCACTAGGCCTATAGGGGAGGGCAGTTAGGGGGGGTTGAGTCAGCAGGGGAGCAGTTAGGTGTCAATCATGCTGACAGGGGAGCAGGTTAGGCATGAATCAGGTTGGCGAGTGAGGCATTAGTCCCAGGGTCCCAGATTGGAGAGGATGCAGGCTGGGCTGAGGAACACCCCCCACAGTGCATGAATTTCATGAACCGGACCTCTTGTATACATATGTCATGACTCAAAGTGCTTTAGCGAACCTCTGACTTTGTTTTTAGATGTTTTTAGACATGACTCGGGCACAAATCTCAGTATCCCCAAATTCTAGGAAGCACATGTTAGCTTTAAAGAGAATCTTTGAAGTTCTAATTCTACTGCAGTTATGGAGGGAGAGGGCAAGCAATAGCATTCATTGTGTTATGGGGAAGTTATAAGGAGAAAGCAAGTTGAGGCACAGGTGGGAATATAGCAACAATAACTCTCTCCAGTGGAATTTTCTACTACTAATCTTTTCTGATTAGTCTTTTCATCTCCTACATACCCGAGTTTGATTTTGCTCTAAAGTTTACAAAAAAGGTTTCACAATCTTAGTAATGTAAGCATAGTAGTATTGCATCTGTGATTTATACTCCTTGGAAATTGCCTATGATAAAAACACTAGGAAATGAAAAAAAGAAATGCACTTATAGTTCTATTATATGTTTACATGAATTCATATGTTTGCTGTTATCTTTCTTCTTTGTCACTTACTGTACTCCAGGTATTCCTTCTGGAATCATCTACGTGATCTTGAAATTTGCTTTTTGAAAACACCTTTACTAAGAATTTCTTATTTAAATAATTGTCTCTGTGTTTGGTATCTGAAAATGTTTTTATTTTACACTAACAGTTCATAATGGTTTATTTTTGGTATAAAATCTAGGTTGACAGTTATTTTTCCCAACATTTCAAAAATATTATGATCTTGTATTGTAGAAAACCTCATAAATTATGATTCACTGCTTTTTGTTTTTATTTTTTTCAGGCTCTTTTTTTATATCAATGTGTTACATGTATACATATCTTCCCAGTGCTCTCCTCCCTCACAGGCATACCCTAACCCCCCCGTGTCTTGTGTTCATTGGTTATGCTTATATGCATGCATACAAGTCCTTTGGTTGATCTCTTATCTACCCCACCTTTCCTTAACCTTCCTGCTGTAATTTGACAGTCTGTTTGATGCTTTACTGAGTCTGTATCTATCTTTTTGTTCAACAGTTTATAATGTTCTTTATTATCCACAAATGAGTGAGATCATGTGGCGTTTCTCCTTCATTGACTGGCTTATTTCACTTAGCCCAAGGCTCATTATTTCCATCCAGGTTGCTGCAAATGGGAAGAATTCTTTCGTTTTGATGGCAGCATAGAATTCCATTGTATAGATTTCTGATCCACTCATCTACTGACAGGCACCTAGGCTGTTTCCAAATTTTAGCTTTTGTAAATTGTGCTGCTATGAACATAGGGGTGCATAAATCCTTTCTGATTGGTGTTTCTAGTTTCTTAGGTTATATTCCTAAGAGTGGGATTGCTGGGTCAAATGGGAGTTCCATTTTTATTTTTTTGAGGAAACTCCGTACTGTTCTCCACATTGGCTGCATCAGTCTGCATTCCCACCAGCAGTGCACAAGGGTTCCTTTTTCTCCGCACCATTACCAACACTTGTCGTTTCTTGATTTGTTCATGATTGCCATTCTGACAGGTGTGAAATGGTATCACATTGTCATTTTGATTTGCAAATCTTGGATAATTAGTGACTTTGAACATGTTTTCATGTGTCTCTTGGCCTTCCCTTTTTGTAAAGGTTCTATTTAACACCGTTGCCCATTTTTTTATTGGATCATTTATCTTCCTTTCATTAAGTTGTATAATTTGGCTGTAGATGTTGGAGATTAAACCTTTATCAGTTATAACATTTGCAAATATGTTCTACCATACAGTGGGCTTTCTTGTTGTTTTGTTGGTGGTTTCTTTTGCTGTGCAAAAGCTTTTTATTTTGATGTAGTCCCATTTGTTTATTTTTTCTTTAGCTTCCATTGCCCTTGGAGCAGTGTCAGTGAAGAAGTTCTTTCGGCATATGTCTGAGATTGTGCTGCCTGTGGATTCCTCCAGTATTTTTATGGTTTCCCATCTTATGTTTAAGTCCTGTATCCATTTAGAGTTTATTTTTGTGTATGGTGTAAGTTGGTGGTCTAGTTTCATTTTTATGCATATATCTGTACAATTTTCCAAACACCATTTATTGAAGAGGCTTTCTTGACTCCATTGTATGTTCATGCCTTCTTTGTCAAATATTAATTTTGCATAGTGGTTAGGGTTGATATCTGGAATCTCTATTCTATTCCATTGGTTTATATGTCTGTTCTTGTGCTAGTACCAGGCTGTTTTGAGAACAATTGCTTTGTAATGTAGCTTGAAATCTGGTATTGAGATCCCACCTACTTTATTCTTCTTTCTCAGGATTGCTGTGGCTATTTGGGGTCTTTTTTTTTGTCCCAGATGAATCTTTGTAGAGTTCTTTCTAGGTTTGTGAAATATGTCATTGGTATTTTAATGGGTAGTGCGTTGAATCTATAGATTACTTTGGGTAGTATGGACATTTTAATGATGTTGATTCTCCCAATCCATGAGCATGGTATGCTCTTCCATCTGTATACATCTTCCTCTATCTCTTTTTTCAGTGTCCTGTAGTTTTCTGTGTATAGGTCTTTTACCTCCGTAGTTAGGTTTATTCCTAGGTATCTTAATTTTTTTGGTGAGATGGTAAATGGGATTGCGTTTTTAGTCTCTCTTTCTGTGTTTTCACTATTAGTGTATAGAAATGCCATCGATTTCTTGGCATTCTGTATCCTGCTACATTGCCGAATTCATTTATTAAGTCAATTAGTTTTGGGATGGAGTCCTTCGGGTTTTTTTTTGTACAGTATCATGTCATCTGCAAATAAGGACAGCTTTACTTCTTCTTTTCCAGGTTGGATGCCTTTTATTTCTACTTTTTGTCTAATTGTAATGGCTAATACTTCCAGTACTATGTCGAACAAGTGTGGTGAGAGTGGGCATCTCTGTCTTGTTCCTGTTCTTAGGGAAAATGATTTTAGTTTTTGCCCATTGAGTATGATGTTAGCTGTGGGTTTATCATATATGGCGTTTCTGATGTTGAGGTATGATCTTTCTATTCCCTCCTTGCTGAGAGTTTTTATTAAGAAAGGATGTTGGATTTTGTCAAATGCTTTTTATGCATCAATTGATATGATTATGTGATTTTTATCACTCAATTTGTTTATGTGATGTATCACATTTATTGATTTGCTGATATTGTACTATCCCTGCATTCCCGGGATGAATCCTGCTTGGCCATGGTATATGATATTTCTGATGTACTGCTGCATCCGATTTGCTAGAATTTTGTTGAGGATTTTGGCATCTATGTTCATGAGAGATATTGGCCTATAATTCTCTTTTATTGTGTTGTCTTTATCTGGTTTTGGCATTAGGGTGATGCTGGATTCATAAAAGTATTTGGAAGTGTTCCTTCTTCTTGAATATTTTTGAATAGTCTGAGGATAGGTTTTAATTCTTTCTTGAATGTTTGGTAAAACTCTCCTGTGTAGCTATCTGGTCCTGGGCTTTTGTTTGCTGTAGGCTTTTTGATAACTGCTTCTATTTCTTTGATAGTTATTGGGATGTTTAGATTCTTCCTGATTGAGTTTTGGAAGGTTATATTCTTCTAGGAATATATCCATTTCCTGCAGGTGGTTCAGTTTGTTGGAATAGAGTTGTTCATATTATTTTTTAACAATCCTTTATATTTCAGCAGGGTCTGTTGTTATATCTCCTCTTCCATTTCTGATTTTGTTTATTGGGGTCTTTTCTCTTTGCTTCTTGGTGAGCCTGGCTAGAGAGAGGTCCATCAATCTTGTTTATCCTTTCAAAGATCCATCTCCTAGTTTTGGTGATCTTTTGAATTGTTTCTTTGGTTTCTATGGTGTTTATCTCCACTCTGATCTTTACTATTTCCTTCCTTTTGCTTTCACTGGACGTTTCTTGTTGCTCTCTTTCTAGCTCTTTGAGTTGTGGGGATAGGTAATTTATTACTATTGTTTCCTGTTTTTTCCAGTAGGCTTGTAGAGCTATGAACTTGCCTTTCAAGACTGCTTTCACTGTGTCTCATAAATTTTGTATTGTTGTGTTGTCATTGTCATTTGTTGCCATGATATTTTTTATTTCTTCCTTGATCTTTCTGGTTACCCAGTCCTTGTTTAATAGCATGCTGTTTAGTCTCCATGTATTTGATTTCTTTGGATTGTTTTTGTTGTAGTTGATTTCCAGTTTTATTCCACTGTGGTCTGAAAAAATGCTTGATATTATTTCTATCTCCTTGAATTAGAAGAGACTTTTTCTATGACCCAACATATGTGTTATCTTTGAAAATGACCCATGTGCACTGGAGAAGAATGTATATTCTGTGGCTTTGGGGTGAAATGTTCGGAAGATGTCAATTAATTCCATCTGCTTTACTGAGTCATTTAAGATTGATGTTTCTTTACTGATTTTTTGTTTAGAGGATTTGTCCAGTGGTGACAATGGGCTATTAAAGTCTCCTACTATGATTGTATTGTTATCAATCTCCCCCTTAATATCCTCCAGAAGTTTATTTATGTATTTAGGTGCTCCTATATTGGGTGCATATATGTTTACCAGAATTACTTCTTCTTGTTGGATTGTTCCCTTTAGTATTATGAAGTGGCCTTCTTTATCTCTTGTTATGTCCTTCACTTTGAGATCTAATTTGTCAGATATAAGTAATGCATCCCCAGCTTTTTTTTCATTTCCATTTGCCTGAAACACCATCTTCCATCCCTTCACCCTTAGTCTGTGTGCATCTCTTTTTCTGAGGTGGGTTTCTTGTGGAGAGCAGATATATGGATCATGTTTTCTTATCCAATCGGTTACCCTATGTCTTTTGATTGGAGCATTTAATCCGTTTACATTTAAAGTTATTATTGATAGGTACTTATTTGTCGCCATTTTTATTCTTTACCCCTGTGTTCCTTCATCACTTCCTATTTCTTTTTATTACAGCAGACCCTTTAACATGTCTTGCATTGATGGTTTGGTGGTAATATATTCCCTTAGTCCTTTTTTGTCTGTGAAGCTTCTGATTTCACCTTCAGTTTTGATTGAAAGCCTGGCAGGGTACAGTATTCTTGGGTTCAGACCCTTCCTTTGCATTACTTTGTATATTTCATTCCATTCCCTTCTGGCTTGATGAATTTCTGTTGAGAAATCAGTAGCTAGTCTTATGGGCGTTCCTTTGTAGGTAACTTTCTGTTTCTCTCTGGCCACTTTTAAGATTTTTACTTTGTCGTTGGTGTTTACCAATTAATTATAATATGCCTTTGTGTCAGTTTTGTGGGGTTCATTTTGCTTGGGACTCAGTGAGCTTCTTGGATTTGTATGGGTTTTTTCTTTCCTAAATTGGGGAAATTTTCTGTCATTATTTCTTCAAACAGGTTCTCTAATCCTTGCTCAGTTTCCACTCTTTCTGGAACCCCAGTTATGTGGATATTGTTTTATTTTGTGTTATCCCAAAGTTCCCTTAGGCTCTCCTCTTGCTTTTTAATTTTCTTGTCTAAAAGATGCAGTACTTCGTTATTTTTTTCCTACTTTGTCTTCTAGCTCACTGATGCAGTCCTCTGCTTCTTCTAGTCTACTTTTGATGCTTTCTATTGAGTTCTTTATAGCAGCAATGTCATTTTTCATTTCTTCTGGATTATTCTTCATTTCCTCTCAGTTATTCTTCATTTCCTCATGGCTCTTCTCCATTTCCTCTTGGCTCTTACTCATATTGTCGATTTTGTCTTTCATTCATTTCAGCTACCTTATGACCATTTCTCTGAACTCTTTCTTTGGCAAGTTTATTTCTGCTTCTATTTCACTTACTTCCTTTTCTGGTGGTACCTGCTTTTCTTTCATATGCCAGCTGTTTCTCCGTCTGCCCATGGTCTGTATTCTCCGGGTGTCTGGTAATGTAGTTTCTCTCCTGCTTTGATTTAAAGACACAAACTACAACACGAACAGGTACAACACACAAGGCTCTGAACAAAAATGTATTCATGATGTTAATATCCACAAATAAGGTGACCATCAATGAAAGACAAATTAGGGGTAAATATAGAAAGAAGAAGAGAGATATGAGGAATAAAGAAAAGAAAGAAATGGCAAAATCAAATTGGGAGAAGAGAGAAAAAAGAGAGGAAAAAAAGAAAAAAAGAAAAGAAGAAGAAAAGAGAAAGGAAAGAAAAAGTAAGAGAGAAAAGAAAGAGAATACAAAAGAAAAAGGGAACATATTATATATGTGAGGAGAAAACTCCCATAAAACAGCCACTAATCCCAACCAATTCCAGTATCAAGTACTTGGAAATTAATACAAACTACAAATAAAAACTAATATCAAGGGAGGCCAGGGATAACAGAGGTAAAAAAACAAACCAAAACAAAGCAAACAAAAAGCAAAATAAAATGAGTAGAATAAGCAAAAACAATCTCACAAAACGTATAAAAAATCGATATAATCACCATTCAGGTAAACAACAAATAAAGGACATAGAGAAAAACAATTTTTTGGATAGTGAAGACAGAGAAGAGAGAGGTTTGTATGTTCTTGGAGTAGGAGATTCAAAATTAGATATATAAGTGGGGTGAAATTTTAACCAGGTCAAAAGAAAGAATAGGGAGAATCTAAAGCTGGAAAAGGGAAAGAGAAACAAGACAACAAAATGGGAAAAGTTAGAAAGAGAGTGTTGACATAAAGGTAGAGTTGAGATAGAGTAAAATTATACTAAAGGAAAGATGCAAATAGAATGTGGAACTCTAATCCCAAAGTAAAATAAAGAGAAAATAAAATGACACTTCTTTTTTTCAAAAAGGTAAAATATTAGTAGTAATAATACTAGTTGAAAATAAAAATGTAACAATTAAAAAGGTAAAATTAATTGAGGAAAAAAAGAAAAATATTAGTTTTTTAATTAAAATATGCAAAAAATAATAAAATACCCATTCGGGAGGGTATTGCAGTTCATCCATCTATGCCGCTGCCATTTTTCCCCCCTGAGTCCCAATTTCAATGTCCCACAGTTCTGAGTGATACCATTGCACTTAAAATCGATTCATTGATTTTTAAAGAATTTATCATTTGATCCATAGTATTGTCCTTGTTTCACTATAATGTATCTAGGAATAAGTTTATTTTCATTTGTTTTGCTCAGGATTCACAGTAACTTTTTAAGCTGAATAACCATAACATTTGTTAATTCTGGAATGTCCCAGTTATTATTTCCTTGAATAGTGTACGTCTCTCTTTCTCTTTGGAATGCTTTTTCTTAGTTACTATATCTTTGTCTTAGTATGCTATATATTTGATAGCTTATTCAGAACTAACTTCACAATTGCTTTTTCCAGAATTATGTTACTTTCTGACTTAATTGTCAAGATTAATTATATTATCCATTCAATAAAAACTTTTTGTTTGCTTTTTATTTGTTACTAGGGTCCTGGTGCATGAGATTTGTGCACAGGGGTGGGGAGTGCAGGAGTGTTCCCTCAGCCCAGCCTGCCCCCTCTCACAGACTGGAAGCCCTCAGGGGATGTCTTACTGACGGTTTAGGCCTGCTCCCATAATCTGGAGCTCTGCAAGAGGTGAGTGGGCTGATCAGGGGAAGGCAACAGCTCCATCACTTTGCTGCTGCAGTCACTGCCAACCACTGGTGTTTTCATCAACACGGACTCTATTCCCTTGACCATGAAAAAAATGACAACTTTCTTTAGGCATTTTCAAGATATGTCTTTCATAGGAAATGACTTTTCTTCCTTCCTTTCTCCCTCCCTCCCCCCACCCTCCCTCCCTCCCTCTCTTCCTCCCTTTCTCCCTCCTTCCCTCCCTCCCTCCTTCCTTCCTTCCTTCCTTCCTTCCTTCCTTCCTTCCTTCCTTCCTTCCTTCCTTTCATTCTTTCTTTTCCTTTCTCCTCACCTGTGGTTATGTTTCCATTGATTTTTAGAGAGTGTGAAACGGAGTTAGAGACAGAGAGAAACATCAATGTGAGAGGGACACTGCAATTGATTATCTCCTGCATGAACCCTGACCTGGGCCCTGGCCAGGGAGGATCCTGCAACCTAGCTACATGCCCTTGATCAGAATCAAACCCAAATCCTGCGGTCGGCAAGCCGAGGCTCAATCCATTGAGCCAAACTGGCTAGGGCAGGATATGACATTTCTTAGCCCCTCCAGCAGCGGACCTTCATTTTTTCCTCTAGGAGTGTGGAAAAAACCTAGATCACCTTCTT
The DNA here is from genome assembly GCA_004026805.1 of Lasiurus borealis. Taxonomy (NCBI): domain Eukaryota; kingdom Metazoa; phylum Chordata; class Mammalia; order Chiroptera; family Vespertilionidae; genus Lasiurus; species Lasiurus borealis. Next base: position 17,490 of record PVJN01019128.1, on the reverse strand, counting down.
GGATTCTTATTACCCAAGTTACCAAGAACACAGCAGCATACAGGGAGATTAGCCAATGAGTGGTCAGAAAAGGTGTTTATGCTCAAACTGGTTTGGCTCAGTGGATAGAGCATCAGTCTGCAAACTGAAGGGTCCCAGGTTTGATTCCTATTAAGGGCATGTTCCTTGGTTGGGGGCACATCCCCAAGGGGGAGTGTACAGGAGACAGCTGATCAATGTTTCATCGATATTTCCGACTTTCTATCTCTCTTCCCTTTTCTCTGTAAAAAATCAATAAAATACATATTTTTTAAAACAGAAAAGGTGTTTCCTCTGCAGATCATACACAGAGGACTCCCTGTGCTGTGTCCACTGGGATAGGAGTGTTTCCCTGTGGCCTGGGGCATATCCTCAAGGCCAGCAGCCCCAGGGGCATGAACCTTGGCTGTCACTTGGTACTGGTGCACACACAAGTGGCCGTGGGATGGAAACATCTGCTGCATTTCCATGGTGATGTGATGGATATTCTTGTCATGCTCCCAGCTGCTTGGTGCCTGCACCCATAGGCCTGGAGTGGCTAGCGGCATTCTGGGTCTCCAGCCACTCAGGACCTATGCACAAGTCTACAAGGGTAGAGCAACCTAGGGCCCGAGGATATTCCTGAAACCCAGGCTGCTCAGTGTCTGTGTATGCAAAATAATCTGTCATCTTTATCCAGTTAACTTTCATACTCACTCCTGATTGGTTGATGAGCATCACAGAGGTATGGTCAATTTGCATCTTTCTCTTTTATTAGTGTAGGTTTTTTTTTAATATACAAAAGGATCAGTCTATACTAATAAAAGGGTAATATCCTAATTAGAGTAGATGTCTTCTGGATATCCTTCTGAACAAAGCCATAGCAGCTGCCTGAGGCTCAGGCATGCTGGGGTGGCTGTGAGGGCCAAGGCTCAGTCATTTGCAGTAGCCAGCAGTGACAGTAGCAGAGGTATGATAGAGTGTCACCTTCCCCTCACTGGCTCAGTTGCCTCCCACAGAGGGAAGCCAGAGGCAGCAGCAGGGAGGAAGTGATGGGGACAGTGCCTTCCCCTGATCAGCCTGTTGCTTCCTGCAGAGGGAGGCCAGACTGGGGCTTATGCCTGCTCCCAAATGGGAAGTGAGCCTAAGCCATCAGTAGGATATCCCCTGAGGCCTTCCAAACAGTGAGAGAGGACAGGTGGGCTGAGGGACATCTGCCCTCCCCCCCATGCATCAATTTTTATGCACTGAGCCTCTAGTTTATTTATATGCACTAAGAAATACAACTTTCACACAAACTGTGAAGTTTTGAGTCAATAGGGTTGGCTCATTGGCTCCCAGTGACCAACCTATGTGGCCATGTAGTAAAGATAATCAAAGTTTGTTTTATTGATTGACTGTCAAATATTACAGTGACAAGGACCAAAAATAGAAAGGAAACAGATTTCTTGGTGAGCATGAAATCAAAACAAGGGAGTTAGATAAATTGAATGTTTTATGGCAACAGTTGGGAATACTTAATTTTTCAATGTCACAGAGTTGGACGTTCTATTCAGATAAGAAGATTTAAGGGCTCCCTGGATCCAAAGCAAAGGCTCAGCCTTGCCAGTAGGAGATCAATAACTTCCAGTCCAAAAATGAATGTCTTTTTGATGCATAATTTTTATCATTTGCCCAGGATATGGCTTCTCTTTTTGCATCTTCATGGTCACCTGATGCCATTTCTGTGTGGCCCCTTTTTTCTTTAAATATGTAAATATTCCAACTAGGACACATCAAATCTGTCACAAGTCTAATGATCTATGATCTAATATTGATTTATCATTTATCTCCCAGAGATCCAATTATTTCCTTCATTGTCAGCATACCTAAAGGACTCTTTATTGTAACCCCTTAATACAAAAACAAAACAAAAAACAAGGACACTAAAATGTGCAATCAACAACTATTATATAAACCTAGAGGCTCGGTGCACAAAATCTGTGCATGGTGGGGTGTCCCTCAGCCCAGCCTGCACTCTCTGCAATCTGAGACCCCTCCAGGGATGTCTGACTTTCCAGTGGGATTGGGCCTAAATGGGCAGTTGGACATCCCTCTCACAATCCAGGACTGCTGGCTCCCAATTGATCACCTGCCTGCCTTCCTAATTGCCCCTAACCGCTTCTGCCTGCCAGCTGGATCACGTAATAACCACTCCCTTGCCAGCCTGATTGATGCCTAATTGCTCCCATGCCAGCCTGATTGCCCCTAACTGCCCTTGCCTGCAAGCCTGGTCACCCCTAAATGCTCTCCCGTGCAGGCCTGGTCACCCCTAGGTGCCCTTCACTGCAGGCACACTTTCCCTAACTGCTCTACCTACAGGCCTGGGTCTTCCAAACTGCCCTTCCCTGCAGGCCCAGTCACCCCCAAATTCCCTCCTCTACCGGCCTGGTCAACCCTAACTGCTCTCCCCTTCAGGCTTGATTGCCCCCAACTGTCCTCCCTGTAGATCTGTTCCCTCCTAACACCCCTCCCCTTCTAGACTGATCTCTCCCAACTTCCCTCTCCTGTTGTCCATCTTGTGGTGGCCATCTGTGTCCACATGGGGACAGCCATCTTGTGTGTTGGAGTGATGGTCAACTTGCATATTACTCTTTTATTAGATAGGATAGAGGCCTGGTGCATGTGTTGGGGCCGGCTGGTTGCCCTGAAGGGTGTCTCAGATCAGGGTGGGAGTTCCCTTGGGGTGTGAGGCAGCCTGGGCAAGAGGCCTGTGGTAGTTTGCAGGCCAGCCACACACCCAGCGACCCAAGAGGCGGCCGTGGGAGCTGTGGTTTATTTATCTTCTATAATTGAAACTTTGTAGCCTTGAGCAGAGGCCTGGGCCAGCCAGGGTGTGCAGGAAACTTGGCTTCCTCCATTTCCGCAGAAATCCAAGCCTCCTGCTCGCTCCGTGGCTACAGCCATTTTGGTTGGGGTAACTTGCATACTTACTCCTGATTGGCTGCTGAGCATGGCTTGTGGGTGCAGTGGAAGTATGGTCAATTTGCATATTATTCTTTCATTAGATAGGATACCTATGCATTCAAGTTTAAAAATATAAACATTTTTTATAATTAATTATGGATCTCCACCAGTGAGTTGTTGTTGTTATTGTTGTTTTAACTTTATTGTTCAGATTATTACAGGTGTCCATCCTTTTTTTCCCCATAGCTCCCCTCCACCCAGTTTTACTGCACCCCAGGCCCTCACCACCCCACTGTCCACATCCTTAGGAATTGCATACATGCATATAAGATCTTTGTCCCATCTCTTCCTGCACCTCCAACACTTGTTTATCTCTGAGAATTGTCAGTCTACTCCATTTCCATGCCCTGATTCTATTACATTCACCAGTTTATTCTGTTCATCAGATTTTTTATTTATTTGATTTTTAGATTCACTTGTTGATAGATATGTATTTGTTGTCACTTTGTTCTTCATAATTTTTTATCTTTTTCATCTTCTTCCTCTTCTTAGAGAATATCCTTCAGAATTTCATATAATACTGGTTTGGCAGTGATGAACTCCTTTAGTTTTTCTTGTCTGTGAAGCTTTTTATCTGACCTTCAATTCTAAATAATAACTTTGTTGGGTAGAGTAATCTTGATTGTAGGTTCTTACCGTTCATCACTTTGAATATTTTCTGCCTTCTGTCCTATATAGTTTCTGTTGAGAAATCAGCTGATAGCCATCTGGGTACTCCCTTGTAGGTAACTAACTGTTTTTCTCTTGCTGCTTTTAAGATTCTCTTTTTGTCTTTTGCCCTTGGCATTTCAATTATGATGTGTCTTAGTGTGGTCCTCTTTCAATTCCTCTTGTTTGTTCTCTGTGCTTCATGGACTTGTAAGTCTATTTCTTTGACCAGGTAGGGGAAGTTTTCTGTCATTATTTCTTCAAATAGGTTTTCAGTATCTTGCTCTCCCTATTCTTCTGGCACCCCCACAATTCTGATGTTGGTACTCTTGAAATTGTCCCAGAGGCTCCTTACATTATCTTTATATTTTTGGATTAATTTTTCTTTTTGTTCTTCCAGTTGAGTGTTTTCTGCTTCCTTGCATTTCACACCTTTGACTTTATTCTTGGGATCCTCTATTTTTCTGTTTAATTTCTGTGTATTAGTCTTTATTTCAGACAGGGTAGGCTTAATTTCTGACTGGTTCTTCTCCATTTTTTTGGCATTCTCACTAAATCCTTGAAGGTCTCACTAAGTTCCTCAAAGGTCTCACTAAGTTTCTCAGAGGTTTCTAGAAGATTCTTGAGTAACCTTATAACTGGTTTTCAACTCTATATCCAGTAGTTTGCTTTCTTTTATTTCTTTCATTTGTGACACATTTCTTTTCTCTCCTCATTTTGGCTGCTTCCCTGTGTTTTCTTACCTCTGGCCAATTAACTGTGAGAACCAGCTGTGTCTACAGTGGAAGAGCTGCTGTGCAGGATACATCTTTATGGGGCAGGACTTGCTTCAGTTTGGGCTTTGATGCTCACTGAGACTTCCCCCTGAGTGTGTCTCGTATGGATCTGAAGAGCTGTAATCTGCTATGGTCTCACACTGACCACTGGATACAATGGCTCTTGGATCTCCAAGGAAGTGCAAAGTCAGCAACTGCCTATGGTCACTCAACTGGAGCTACAGAGAGATCTTCAGATTCCTCCTCTTTGTATGGGGTTGGGAAGTTCCCAGATGAGGCCCAGCTGTAAAGCAAGGCAGGCTGCTGCAGTGTTGGCCTTTGGCTTTTTGGGGCTTCCTGACCCAGTTACAGTGACAGGTTTTAGGCTGAGAAAAGACAGGCCATTCATATGCTGTATACAACTTGGGTAGGATTGTGAATTGGGTGGGGTGGGGTTTCAGGGTGTCTCCGGGGTAGAGCAAACAGCAAGGGCTGCTAGTCAGTCCTGTACCAGAGAGGTGTGACTGCTGCTGAGTGTACCTCTATCTGGAAGAAATGCCACAATGCTAAACAGTCCAATTTCTCCCCATATGTGCCTGGCTCCCCAAAGTCTCACCGGGCACTGGAGCTCAGAGCACATGGGAACTTGTATCTCCCTCTTTATTAAAAAGCAGCACACCCAGGTGCTAGCCCCTTCCGCACCTCCGCACCTCAGCTCCTCCTACCAGGCTCAATGCTCTTTCTTCTTTATTTTTCTAGTTGTAATTCTCCCACTCAGCCAGGTTTCCCGTGGTTCTAGATGATAGTTGTTATGTATTTCAGTTGTAATTTTGATATGGTTGTGGGAGGCAGCAAGTACAGGTGTTTACCTATGCTGCCATCTCAGTTCTCCAGAGTTGTTGTTTTTTAAAATATATTTTTATTGGTTTCAGATAGGAAGGGAAGAGAGAGAGATAGGAACATCAGTAATGAGAGAGAATAATTAATCAGCTTCCTCTTGCACAGCTCCTTCTAGAGATCGAGTTGCCAATCCAGGCAGGTGCCCTAACGAAATTGAACTGCGACCTCCTGGTTTGCAGCTCAACCATTGAGCCTCACCAGCCAGGCCACCAGTGAGTTTTGAACTGCATTAAAGGCATATGATTTTGTTAACTTAAAAACATTCAAACCTGTAGAGAACTTCTGTGAGTTTATTTGAGCCAAACTGTTCACAATTGCCGGGAAGCAGAATTCCAATGTATTGGGATAATGCTTCACAGAATGGCAGTTTTTCACCTGGTTTCACATTACAATTAAAGAAGGAGACATAAATGAGTTACATGAAGTCCACTGGTAATAGATTAGGGAGGTGGGAGAACATAAAGTGGAGAACCTTCTGGGATTGAATAAAAAGTAAAATAATGGAGACATACTTCTTTTACTTAGGTGGGTACATGATAGTTAACAGTCAACAATTAACATGATAGCTATAATAATGAAGTTTATTGATATCCTGCAAAGATTAATTATATTATTCATTCAAGAAAAATCTTTTTTGCTTAAAAATTATTTTTCAAAATCTGCTTTATAGTATTTTATGACATTTTGTCTCTTGAAATACTCTTTCTTATATTATTAAACAGTGTAAACATTTTATCACCTGAGCTCAAAATTACAGTGTCTGATCCTAGTGAGTCTTTTTTGCCACTTGTCTGTTACTTTGTATCTCACTGGGGGGTTGGGGTATGCCTGGGAGGAAGTGGGGGCAAAGGGGAGATATGTATAAAAAATTAATAAAAATTAAAAAAAAGAATGGTGCTGGGATGATAAACTATTCATTATGTTGTTCACTCCTGTGTTTAAAAATTTTATTGTATGATTTACTACATGCCAGGAGCCCTTCTACATGGCTGAATCCGTGATAAACAAAGTAATGTTCCTGCCCACTTGTATTCTATTGGGAGAGACAAACAATAAACATGGACAAACTGTTGACAAAAGGTAGTGATATATTACTGTGAATAATAATAATAATAATACTGGCCATTAGGTGAAACCCATTTCTTTCTTTCTTTCTTTCTTCATTTCTTTATCAGTAACTCCAAGAGAGACACTGTGAGCATAACACACTGTTAAATAGGTATTTTGGGGGCCAGGTGATAGATGCTGTCTATCTCTCCCTCCCAAATTGGATTTCTTTTTCCCCCTAATTGACTGATAAGGGAAATAAGGTTAAGACATACTAAGGAACCATCTGAGATATCTTGGGGTAGAAGGATTAGATCAACTCCTTCCTAAATCAGAAATCCTCTCCCCTCAATTTCTTGGGTATTTGGTTTTCTATAATATTTAATCTCTGTCTTCACCAGTAGACTATGAGATCCTTAAGAGAGGGACTACATCTATATTCCCACTCCTTGGCAGAATATGTGATAGGTACTCAACCAATGTTTTTTGAATGTATGATCCCTGTAGCCTAAGCAATGGCTGCTTTTCATGAAGCCTCATCTAACTCTGTAGGGACTCTATTTTGAACATAGTTTGAGGGGAAAATCTCTAAGTTTTCCTGTCAAAGAACTTACAGTGAATGGGAAGGATAGTATGTGAGTGTGTGTGTGTGTGTGTGTTAGGTTTATTATGTGGCACTGAGTTCTGAGCCATATTTTTTCTTCTGTTTAGATAAAAGCCTAACACACAATGTGTGTGTGTGTGTGTGTGTGTGTGTGTGTGTGTGTGTGTGTGTATAATTTACCTTTTTGTTTTATTACAGCTTTCCCTCTTTATTCTCCATTGAACCCCTCCATAACACCCTGCCTCCCACAACTGAAATATTTTTAGTGCTCAGGGAAACAAAAAATACTAGGCACATGCTTTTTGTCAGAGATAACTCTAAAAGTAAGGGTCTTAAAACTTCTTCTCTACAATGAGTAAAAGGAACATCATAAAAACAACAATGGAGTTGGAATCTAAGGAAATTCATGATTATACATCATGATCGATCCCATAATCTCTTGGTCTTAGAATGCTTGACCTGCATTAGATAGAAGATCCTGTGCATGTAGAATACTTCTACATAAGTATTCCAGCTATTGTAAGTGGTATTGCTTTTTAATTTTTGGTTTCCAATAGTCCATTGCTTTTATATAAAAATACAGTTGAAAGTGGATTTTTGTGTATTGACCTTGAATCTTAAACTCACGTATTTGTCCCAAGAGTTTTTTTTTTGTTGCTATTTTTTGCTTTTGTTGCAGATTGCCTGGGATTTTACTATGTGGATAATCATAGCATGTAAGCAAAAGGAAGTTTTATTTTATCCTTCCTGACCTTTATTCCTCCATTCATTCCTTCATCCCATGCATCCTTCCTTCCTTCTTTTTTTTTTTATTTCTTTCTTCTTGCTTCCTTTTGCCATATTGTAGGAAACCTTTCAGTATATTGTTTAACAGCAGTGAAGGGAGTGCACATCCTTGCTTTATTCCTGAGTTAGGGGCAAAGCATTCCATTTATTACCATTCAGTATGTTAGGTGAAGGTGTTTTTTGTTGTTGTTGTTGTTGTTGTTGTTGTTGTTGTTTGTAGATTTCTTTTATCAGCTTAAAAAGGGTCACTTTTTCTCAAGTTGTGACATTTTTTCAGATTCTAAGACTGCTTGAAGTATGCTTGGGAAGAATGACCAGGGAAGTTCTTTTCCTTAGGTGTTTAGATTATAATACAAGGGTCATTGGGTCTTGTCATTATTTTCTTGAGATTCTCTATTTCTCTCAGAAGTTGTTTGCTCTCACTTTGGAATCCTTCCTTTAGTAACTTGGCCTGTTCCTAAAAAGGCACAAATAAAGAATAAATGAAGCACAGCAGTAAGCAAATCTCAACTTCTAGCTAGTATCCACATTCTTAGTATTTCATTTCTTCTTGAAATTTTCTCTACCATAAATATTCATTATACTTTCTCTTGGACATCCTAGCTCCATAGTTTCTTTTTTTGAGCTTTCTTTAGCTAAGAGAGATTTTGGCTTATACCTTCTAATATATTGATAAAATTAAATTATAAGCCCCATTAATTCTATATAACATATGTGGGCAATCTTAATATGTTTCTTTTCAAATCTTATAGACTCTTTTACACACACACACACACACACACACACACACACACACACATAAACACACACACACACACAGACTTTTATATATGTACACATGACAGAAATAAAAATTCTCAAAATCAAAGTAAATGCCTGAATCTTAGATCAAGAAATTTGATTTAAGCCTCCACAGCTTGGTAGCAAGAGTAACAAGATATAAGTAAGGACATCAAGGTCCCTAATTGTCCATACTGTATTTCTGCAGAAAACTCACTATGCAAAATAGCAGTAGGGCATAGCAAACAGGTAGGAGTGGCAGACACAGGTGTGAGAGGCAAGGAGTCCTTTTCTCATAAAGGTTCTCATTGAAATGAAGTCATACCAGGTATGACAAAAAAATAGTGATTGTGGAGTCCTCTAAGTTTGAAAGTGATAAAGATATCTTACTGATCTGTGTAACCCTGTAAAAGCTCATCTTTTCTAAACCTCTGTTTCTTCTCCTAAGATATAGGTACACAGAAATTCTTGCTTCATATATTATAAACCAAGAAATATGGATAAGACACATTTACAATGCCTGGGAAATAATGGCTACCATTGATTGAAGAATGTTCTGATGAAGGACTGGATGTGAGATAAAGGCTTTGTTTTTTTAATAACCAAACATAGGCAGGCTCCAAGTAAGGCAGATAGACAGGGATTGAAAGGTATAATTAGGTAAGCAAGGTCCTTCTGGGTTTCATGTTCTAACAGACACACAAACAGTTCAGGGAGAGTGGACAGAAAACAGAAAAAGAGAAACCTCAAGATGATGCCATTAAATACCTGAAGTTTAAGAGCCATAACCCTCTCTTGCTCTGCCATTAATTGGGCCCTCTCTTGCTCCATCTTCTCAGTCAGTTGTTTCACATGTTCCTGATAACTCTTTTCTTTCTCCTCCATCATCTGCTGATGCTTCTTTTGCATTTCCTCCAGCATTTTTGCTGCAGCCTCTGCAGATTCAGCTTTCACACGTTGCACTGCCAGGAGGAAAGGAAGAAGACAAATTCATATGGGTGACCACCTTGCTTTTTCTTCTTTGTGAACTCACCTGTCATTGTTGCTGCTGATTGCATTTGCCCCACTGACACTGACTTTGGCTAGTAATAGGCATCTTTGTTCATCTGGCTCTTGTTTTAAGGACCCCAGGTTCTCCAAGCCAACTTATTTAAACTTTTAAAAGCTATTGAGTCTATCTAATCTCTTGATTTGCTCCTCACCTTCAATTTCCTTTTCCTTTTCTGTGAGATTCTGGTCTGTCTGTAGAATTGCATCAATCATAGACTCCTTGGACCTCAGGTATGTCTGAAGGACTTCGTCACTCTAGGACCCAGAGAAAATGGCATTAGTGATAGGAAATCACTGGAAGTACTTATTCCTATTTGCCCACCATCTTTCCTACAGGAATTACTTCGCTTGGCCCTGGTCTGTGTGCTGGTCAAGATGCCCCTGTCACAGGGTGGGCAGTTGCTCCAGGTTGGCCAAGTCTAGCACCCAATGAAGCAGAATCCTTTGTAAGTGATTGCTATAAATATAGATTGAGCATCCCTGTTCTCTGGGTGAGGGATCTCCTTTTGGAGCTGTTGGTGCCGTGGTCCCATATGGGGTGAGGAATGTAGCCATCGTGGAGAGAGCAGATTCATGGAAAGGAGCTGGAGGGAGACCAGGAGGAAGGGAAGTGTGGGATTGAGGGGAACAACAGAGAGACAGATAAATGCTGGTTACCTGTATTCCCTTCTTGGGTTCCTGAAGATACTTATTCTTTAGATCGTGCATAGTCTGCATTAAGAGATGATATCCTCCTGGTTTAGAATAAACTCCCTGCTTTATATCTTCTTCTAAAGAATGGAAGATATCCTTAAGTAAAGCTGAGCAGCGATCCGATGATATTTTCATATTCTCTTTACAAAAGTCATCTCGCCTTTTTTCTAGCTGGACCTTTAATGTGAAAATAGGAAGTAGAAATAATACAGAGAAAATGATAGTTCAACCTCGAGATTTTTGGAAAGGCTTCTCAAAAACCAGACTATGACCCTGTAAAACTTACAGGCACCTCAGCAGGACCACATCCTTCCTCCTGATCCTGTCTTTCTATTGAAGTCCCTTTCTCCTTGGAGGTGAAGTTCATGGCAGAGATGGCTAGCTTTATGTTAGCATTTATGCTACTCATCTGCCAGTCACAGTGGGCCACGGCCTTTTGCAGGCGAGTTTTCTATCTGGACTGAGGCCAGGACTGCGTTCTCGGTGCAGGGCAGGTTCCCACTACTGATGGCATTGCCATAGGTCAGGACTAGGTTCTCTAGTCCTACACCTTTAGAAAGAAACTTCTGCTTTTCAAAATGAAATAGCGATTGTATATGTAAGAAATGTGGCTCCATATAAGCCTGCTCAAGATAACTAAAACTACATCTTTCTTTGCTTTTGGCTATCATATTAAATAGTCTGATAACAGCAAGCATGTAAGTTGATGAAAAGCTTTGATTATTACCTGCATGCATTTAACTAAGTTATGAGAAAGCGTATTAGTTTATTCATGAAAGGGAAAAAAATGTTCAAAACTTTAAGTTAATCATAATAAAATTGGTTCTTCTTATAATGATAACAAATAGTGGTTTTTCTCATTTTGAAGTCTAGTAAAAATTCCTTTCCTCCTGATAAATACCCATTTTATTTTCTAGTAGTACTTTGCTTTCTGAGACCCTAATCCATATACACATAAGAAAAAAAAATTACCGCTAATTCATTTTGAAATAAATGGTCTACATCCTTGAAGGAATTCTTGATGAAGACTTTAATGGCCTCTTTCTCACTGGCCATGTGCAGGTCCAGCAGCTCTTGCAGGGTTTCTGTGGGCAGTTCAACCTTCTTGGCCATCTGCTGGTCATAGTGGGCAATGGCCTTTTGAACTGCAGCTGAGTTCTCTATCTGGGCCAAGGCCAGGACTGCATTCTCCATGCAAGGCACATCCCCACTGCTGATGGCATTGATGTAGGTCAGCACAAGTGTCTCCAGTCCTACAAATAGAGAACAAAAATAACATTTGTTGTAGGTGGGATGAGGAAATAATCCATCCTCTATGAATCTGATGGTATCTCACAACACTTATTTGGCTCATAGCATCTATATCCTCAGCATCACCTAGAAGTTTGCTAGAAATGCAGATTCTCAGCCTCTACTCCAGATAAACTGAATTAAATACTCCACTGGTGAGATCTTGGGTGAGATGGATACATATCAAAGGGTGAGAACCTGTGTTCTAGGCACTATAGACCTGTGTTTATTGAGTGCAAGTGCTTTACTCCTAAGCACCATTAGGACAGGAAATGTATATCTCATTTATAGCTCTATCATCAGTTTTGGTCCGTGATAAGCATTTATAAGATCAATATTTGTGAAACAATTAAAAAGAAGTCCTCTGCCCTGGCCAGATGGCTCAGTTGGTTGGAGCATCATCCCATGCAGCAAAACATCATGGGTTTGATTCCTGGTCAGGACACACACCAAGGTTGTGGGTTCAATCCCTAGTTGGGGCACATGTGGGAAGCAACTAATTAATCTCTCTCTCTCACATTGATATTTCTCTCTCCCTCTCAAATTCATGGAAAAACATCCTTAGGTGAGGATTAAAAAACTAAAAATAAATTTAAAAAGGAGTCCTCCATTTTATTTATTCTGGTAGAACACAGTCCAAGAGAACTTTCTGTGATGATAGTCCTGTGCTTTATGCACTGCCTAATATTGGAGTCCCTAGATTAAAACTGTTAATCTTCTTTAATTCTAATTATTCTACATTTAATTTTAGATAAATGTAGCTACTACACTTATCTAGTAGCTATTATATGGGATAGTACAGGTCCAGCTTATTAGATCAATTTTAATCAATAAAGATTTTTTGTTTGTCCTTTTCTATCTTTACTCACCCACAAAATCTGACTAAATAAAGTCTATTAGAAATGTGTCATTTAGTATGTGTCATAGTAATAGTAGTCTTAACAGTGAGAGTAATGCCTGGGAAGTGGACTCACGTGGCCCAGTGACTTGGATGCCTCCTGAAAGAGTTTTGACTTTGGACTTGCTATAGATGTAGGAACAGAAGTCAGCAGCCTGTTGCACAAATTCACGGTCCAGCTCATCATCATGCATTGTCTCAAGTTGGCCTAACTTCGTCCGATGAGTGGGCCGATCAAAGATAAAGCATTTCCTCTTTGGAAAGAACTTTCGGATACAAAGTCGGGGCAGGTTAAAATTTTTATCTTTAGGACTGGTACCTGGAGAGAGATAAAAAAGAGCTTTGCTTAATATAGGGGCTTGGAAACTTTTTCTATAAATATCCAAATGGTAAATATATTTTGCTTTGCAAGTCAGGTGGTTTCTTTTCTGAGTATTCAATTTTGCTATTATAGCATGAAAGCAGCCATGAACCATCTACATAGTATTCATCCAGTAAAAGCTATTTGTACAATAGCTGGAAGGTTGGAATGGCCATCATTTGCCTGTGGGCTATAGTTTGCCAACCCCTGGCCTAGAACATTATTATGCTTTAATCTATTTTCTTTTAAATAAATGCCCACTCTACTCCATATTCTTTGGCTAATTACAGCATCACAAGCCTAAGCAGGGAAATAAAAATCAATCTGATCACAGTAAGGAAAGGTGAAAGAAAAAGAAACTTGTTCTTAGAACAGGCGAGAAGATAATTCAAAATCAAATCTATGAACTTAGATATTAAACAAGCATTAATTCTTAGAACTAGGCAGTTTAGAAGAAGTACAAAAATATACATATAAAAATACTAAGTAGAAAAATAAAAGACAGTGATTCCTAATGGCTTGTGATTCCCAATAATCAGTTCTCAGTCCCCTTTACCTTGCTTGAGTTTGAGTGAATTCTCCAGGTACTCATCTGGTGAGATGGATTGCCCATCTACTTCCAATTCTAGGGAAAAATCCCTCAGTGTCCACACAAAATCTGGAAAGAAGCTCACAAAGTCAGCTGAGTCCTCAACCTCATTGGCATCAGGTGAAGATTTTGCCCTTATTTTATCTGTCAGCTCTTTCACATAGCTGAGTAGCTAACTAAGGAAAAATGGTGTAAAAAGAACAATGCCCCGTATCCCATATTAGTACCACATATGTATTCCAAACCTTTGTTTTGACTTTGTTTCTAACTCAAGTATTAATTCTTCCTGCCCTTGAATTATTTTTTATACTTTCTCTTTTTGTGCTTGATTTGCCAGGATTCATATTCTGGGAGCTGGTTTTTAAGTACAGGGCTCCCTGCTGGGGTTCTTTTCCCCAGTCTTACAAAGGGTTCAGCATTCTGGAGAAAGGGTCTGTGCGTAGATTCAAGAAGGAGTCCAAGGACGACGAAAGATATTTTTGAAAGACATTGGAGGTCAGAGAATCTTCAGCTAAAAGGAAATGAAGACTCTCCTCCTTCACTCAGGACCCTGCTTTTATTCAACACAATTTGTCCCAAGACAAGGTGGAGATAATATACTTCAAAGGGTACGGTTATCAAAGGGTAGAGAAGCATTGTCAGTTTGGGGAATAGCATACAGCTGTTCAGGTGTTTGACCAAATAGGAAGCAATAAAATACCCTGAGCTGTCTGGCAGTTAATAATCCTATTCAGGTTTGGGGGAAGTGCCTAAACTGTTTCAAACAGGTAAACTACATATGTGGCTCAGCCATTGCTGAGCCATCCAAGCTTCACCAACCTTTTGGCAAAACTCTTGTAATTATTACATGCTGGAATTGGTTCTTAGCACCTACCCTCTGATTTTCATACTGTTCTGGATCACAAAAAGGATACTGCAGTTGGTCCATGGCCTGCTGGTTTATGGTCCCCATGCTATTGTACACAAAGGTGCTGCTCAGTAGTATTGCCAGGGCAAAGATCCAGGAGTCATTTTGGTTGTCACCCTGGCAATCAGAATACATTTGGGCCAGGATTACGTTTTATTCTCATGGCACTTTCCAGGTCAGCAGTAGTAAACGGATGCTCATTTAGTCTAGTGGCTTTATTTAATTAATGACTTATAAAAGGAAAACAGATCCAAAAGAAAATGATTGTTAGTAGGACTTGGACTTTGAAAAGTCTTTCGGTTAGTATTTTTGGTCACACGTATTCTCACTAAGTCCTCTTAAGACCACTGACAGACAATTGCAAAACAAACAGTTCAGATTGGTAGGTATTCTAAAGCCTTAAATATAATTTGATTTTCTCTATGTTTTTACAAAATAATTGACTTATGCAAGAGTAATAATACTGATAGCTATTTTATCTGATCATTATTATTCACCAAACACTTTCCATACTTATTAAATATTTTAAAAAATACTATGAGAAAAATATAGAGCATTTGCATCGGTTTTATAGATTAGAAAGCTGAAGTTAAAAGAAGTGAAATAATTTGCTAAGGCCACTGTGTTATTGATAGAGTTTAAACTTGAAACAACGGTTCAGGACTTCTAAACATTAATCCTTAGTTAAAGTTCTCTATAGGATAGGACTTATGGCTGATTTTGTTTGTAGTATCTTTTTTTTTTTAAATATTTTATTGATTTTTTTACAGAGAGGAAAGGAGAGAGATAGAAAGTCAGAAACATCGATGAGAAAGACATCAATCAGCCACCTCCTGCACAGTGGAGATGTGCCCGCAAGCAAGGTACATGCCCCCAACCGAAATCGAACCTGGGACCTTTCAGTCCGCAAGCCGACGCTCTATCCACTGAGCCAAACCAGTCTCAGCTGTTTGTAGTATCTTTATGCATCTGGGTTAACTGGTTTAGCTGCTCATAGCCTCTTGTTAATAATTAGAATACTATCTAATGACCACTATATGCTCATCTAGGATTCTGCCTTATCTTTTCATTATCCCTAATTACAAAACTTGGTCTCTTAGCAAGTAAACAGAAATGAAAAACACACACACACACACACACACACACACACACACACACATATGGTTTAGTGCCAGCTCTTACTTAAATAAAAATTAAAATAATAAATTTTAAAAAAAGAAAAGAAAAAAATATTAAATATAAACAATACCCAGACATGAGGGAGTTGTGTCCAAATTAAATCTTTAATACTTACCTTCTCTACATCTCCCAGCCCCTCAGTGTCAAGCAGAACTAGTATGTAGTTTGCTTTCTTAGGGTGAGGCACACACCACATCCAGATGCCTTTAGTGTGAGACTGCACTGTGGAGCCCAGAGAGAAGCCTTTAGGGGGACAGGAGAAGATACAAGAAGTGAAGTTTTAATAGCAGATGTCTTAAAATGGAGATAAATGTGAACATAATCAAGGTAAGGAGAGACTATAACCAGTGGCCTGGCTGGTGTGGCTCAGTGATTGAGTGTTAACCTAACAACCAGGAGGTCATGGTTCCACTAAGGGCAGGGTACATGCCCTGGTTATGGGCTCCATTCCCAGTGTGGGGTGTGCAGGAGGCAGTCAATCAATGATTCTCTCTCATCACTGAGGTTTCTAACTCTCTCTCCCTCTCCCTTCTTCTTAATTAATAAAATACATTAATTAAAAACTACAATCAGTATTGATTTTACAGAGAAACAGGGAAATTCAAATATCCAATACATAAAAACATTCAACACCTTTTTATTATAGAAACATTAACAAAATAGGACTAAAAGAAAATGAACACAACATAGTAAAAGTTATATATGAAAATCCTTCAGCCAGCATCACACTCTATAGTACAAGAGAGAAAGCTTTTCCTCCTATAAAATTAACTAAAGTAGTTCAAAGACCTACATGTAAAAGCTAAAACTATAAACTTCATAGAAGAAAACATAGAGGGTAAACTTCATAATATTGAATTTGGAATGATTTCTTGGATATGACATCAAAAACATACACAAAAGAAAAAAAAGTAAGTTGGATTCAAAATTAAAACTTTTGTGGGCCAAAGGATACTAGCAACAGAGTTCATAAGTATCCTATGGAATGGAGGAAAATATTTCTTTAGTTAAGGGATTGATATCCAGAATGTATAAAGAAGTCCTGCAATGTAATCCCAGAAAACAAGCTAATTAAAAATTGAGCCAAGGACTTGAACAGACATTTCCTTAAAGAAAAATACTAATAACCAATAATCACATAACAAGATAATTAATAGCATTAGCTATCAGGGAAATATAAATCAAAACCACAATGAGATACTATTTGACACCATTAGGATAATCACTATCAAAAAAATAAAATAGCAGCCTGGCCAGCATGGCTTGTGGTTGTGTGTGAACCTATGAACCAGGAGGTCATGGTTCTATTCCCAGCTTGGGTTGTGAGCTTGATCCCCAGTGAGGGACTTGCAGGAAGTAGACAATCAATGTTTTCCTCTTATTATTAATGATTCTATATCTCTCTTTCCATGTCTGAAGTCAATAAAAAAAAACAAAACAGAAAAACACCACACACATGGCAAAATAACAGGGATTGGCAAGAATGTGGAGAAATTAGAATCCTGTGCATTTCTGGGAGAAATGTAAAATGGTAGAGTTGTTGGAAATGATATGGTGATTCTTTAAAAAATTAAACAGAATTCTAGGCAAAGATTAAAAATTATGCTTTTAAAAGGGAAATTAAGGAAAGTGGGAAGAGACAGTGAGTTGACTCTTTCAGATCATAGTAAAGAGCATAGCTATAGATTAAAGATTTAATTTCAATATTCCTTCCCATCTCTACCTTGCTCTTCCTGTAACATCAAACTCAAAGCTGGTGGTGTAGGTAAATAGAAGGGATCTGGCAGAGTTTTGCTGGTGCCCCTCACCTTTTTTCTGCCCAGCCAGCTTGTTCATCAGGTAGGATTTGCCTGTGCGGTAGAGCCCCACAATGGCCACCACCACAACAGGCTGTGTAATGGCAGACAGGATCTTCAAAGCTTCTGGATTAGCCACTAGTTGTGTGTCAGTGTTCTCAATGAGGCACACCGGGCCTGGCATCTGGATGTCTGAGGCCATGT
>PVJN01019127.1:7033-37956 GCA_004026805.1 Lasiurus borealis | reverse complement strand
ATATATTAATAAAGATGAGGTTATATTTTATATAATGCTATATAATTTTTTCTTTTTACTTGACAAATTAGTACATTTAGCACTACTTTACCTTTTTATGTCTGTGTGCAATTTCACTTTACCAGGATTTTTATAATTAACACCCAGCTGATATGCATTGGGTTGTTTACAGATTTTCGCTGTTATGGATAAGTTCACATTCATAATGTCTAATTATATCTTTTTTTTTTGTTATTCTCACCCAAATATATTCCCCCTCCCTTTTTTTCCCCCAGAGAGAGTGGAAGAGAGAGGGAGACATAGAGTAATATTGATGTGAGAGGAACACATCATTTGGTTGCTTCCTGCATGTGCCCCGTCAGGGAGGACCCTGCAACGTAGGTACGTATCCTTGACTGGAATTGAACTCAGGACTTGTTGGTTCATAGTCCGATGCTCTATCCACTAAGCCAAACCGGGTAGGGCTGTCTAATTATATCTTTGTGCAAATTTATAATATTTCTTTGGACTAAATTCCTGTAGGTGAAATTGTTGGGTCTAAGTTACTGTATTGATTTTTAAATTCTTTTTTTATGTTTTGTCAAAGTGCTCTGGAGAAAAATATTGTAGTAATTTGTGGTCAAAAGAAAATAAGGCTTGGGTTTCCCTATTTCCTAACAAACTCACTATTTTAATTTAAAGCATTTTATGCAGTTTGTTGGATTAAATTGTTTAAATTATTCTTTTAAAAAATAGTTGTTAAAACTGAACATATATGTATAAGCATATTAGCTATTTGTAAATTGTGTTTTATCCAGTGACCTTCTGTACATATACTTTTAAGTTCTACCTCAAGGCTTGAGTCCTATCCTAGTGATTAAAGATGGCTGAAAGATGATGTTGAATATCACAAGTAATTCTTAGAAATATTTATTCAGATTATAGTAAAAAAAGAAATGAAAGTATTATCTGTCTTTTGATTATTCTTCCTAAAAATTGAACCTAAGGGAATACTTTATAATCCTATTTAAGGGATACAAGTTCAGTACCTCCCTACTCTGATAAAATATTATTTTTTAGAGGAAAGGGCCTCTCACTGTTCCTTCATTAAGGAAAAGATTTAATATTCGATTAGTTTACTTTTCCGGTTTGATTTCAGCAGTAATGTAATATACTTACCATAATATTTTTTCAATTAATAGACTTATTTTTACAGCAGTTTTAGGTTCATGGCAAAATTAAGCAAAAAGCAAAGTTTGCACATACCCCCTCTACAGATGCACATTCAGATTCCCTCTCTTTCCCACCATTCTAAATTGTTGAACCAACACTGACACATCATTATCAACCAAAGCCCATAGTTTACATTAGGGTTAGTTTTTTGTGTTGTACATTGTTTGGGTTTTGACAGACATATACTGTTATATTATCACTAGTGGCTCAGTGCATGGAGTGGGATGGTTCCCTCAGCCAGCTGCACCCTCTCCAGTCAGGGACCCCTTGGGGGATATCTGACTGCCAGTTTAGGCCCAATGGGATCAGGCCTAAACTGGCAGTCAGACATCCCTCTCACAATCTGGGACCGCTGGCTCCTAAATGCGCTCACCTGCCTGCCTGCCTGATTGCTTCTAACCTCTCTGTCTGCCTGCCTAATTGTCCCTAAAAACCTCTGCCTGCTTTCCTGATTTCGCCCCCAATTGCCCTCCCCTGCCAGTCTGATCATGCCCATAACTGCCCGCCCCTGCTGGCCAATTTGGTTCTGATTGGTCAGTTTCTATGCCAGTCAGCATCTCTGGGCCCATCTCCGGGCCTGATCAGAGAAGCAGGTCTGATCAGCACCCCTGTGGAATCCTGGAGAGAAACAGAGGCATGGCGGCTGGCAAAGTCTGGAGAGAAAGAGAAGGGCAACAGCTGATCAACAACTGCCAAATCAGGCCCTGCCTCTCTCTTCAGCCCTCTCTCTGGGCCTGATCCGCAGCCCCCTCTGCTATCAGTGCTGGGTCGCAGCAACAGCACAGCACTGACTGCAGGACTGACTTCTGGTGTTATGTCAAGTCTTTGGTTGGTCATTACAGACCCTGGGTTTTTTTGGTTTTGTTTTTTTGAATTGTAAATTATGCTTTTTTTTTCAATAAACCTTTATTGTTCAGATTATTACAATTGTTCCTCTTTTTCCCCCCCATAGCTCCCCTTCACCCGCTCCCACCCAACCTCTGCCTTTACCCCCTCCCCCCATTGTCCTCATCCATAGATGTTGATTTTTGTCCAATGTCTTCCTGGAGCCCCCCTTTCCTTTCCCCCTGAGAATTTTCAGTCCACTGCCTTTCTATGCCCCTAATTCTGTTATATTCACCAGTTTATTCTGTTCATCAGCTTTTCAATTCACTTGATTTTTAGATTCACTTGTTGATAGATAGGTATTGTTCATAATTTTTATCTTTACCATTTTCTTCTTCCTTTTCTTAAAGAATACCTTTCAACATTTCATATACTACTGGTTTGATGCTTATGAACTTTAGTTTTGTTTTGTTTTTAATCTGTGAAGCTCTTTATCTGCCCTTCAATTCTGAATAATAGCTTTGCTGGGTAGAGTAATCTTGGTTGTAGGTTCTTGCTATTCATCAATCACTTTAAATATTTCTTGCCACTCCCGTGTGGCCTGCATAGTTTCTGTTGAGAAATCAGCTGACAATCATATGGGTGGTCCTTTGTAGGTAATTAACTATTTTTCTCTTGCTGCTTTTAATAATCTCTCTCTGTCTTTTGCTCTTGGCATTTTAATTATGATGTATATTGGTGTGATCCTCTTTGGATTCCTTTTCTTTGGGGTTCTGTGTCCTTCCTGGACTTGTAAGTCTATTTCTTTCACCAGGTGGGGGAAGTTTTCAGTCATTATTTCTTCAAATAGGTTTTCAGTATCTTGCTCTCTTCTTCTGGCACCCCCATAATTCTGATGTTGGTACTCTTGAAATTGTCCCAGAAGCTTCTTACACTGTCTTCACATTTTTGGATTCTTTTTTCTTTTTGCTTTTCCAGTTGAGTGTTTTCTGCTTCTTTGTATTTCAAATCTTTGACTTGATTCTTGCATTACTCTAGTCTGCTGTTAGGTCTCTATATAATATTTTTTATTTCAGTCAGTGTATGTTTAATTTCTAGTTGGTTCTTTTACATCTCCTCTTGGATCTTGCTAAATTTATCCATCTTTTCTAGGAAATTCTTAAAAAAATCTTTTAATCGAGGTTTTTCTTTCTTTTTTTTTAATATATATTTTATTGATATTTTTACAGAGCAGAAGGGAGAGGGACAGAGAGCCAGAAACATCGATGAGAGAGAGACATCAATCAGCTGCCTCATACACACCCCCCACTGGGGATTAGCTTGCAACCAAGATACATGCCCTTGACCGGAATCGAACCCAGGACCTTTCAGTCCGCAGGCTGACACTCTATCCACTGAGCCAAACCGGTTTTGGCTGAAGTTTTGAACTCTATATCCAGTCATTTGTTTTTCTTTATTTCTTTCATTTGTGATCTGTTTGTCTCCACATTTTCACTGCTTCCCTGAGTTGGTAGAGTAGCTTTGTGTAGTAGGTGTCCTATATGGCCCTGTAGCTCCACTTCCCCAGTTACCTGAGATGGACACTCTTGGTGCACCCCTTTGTGGACTGTGTGTACAGCCATAGTTAATTCTCGATTGTTGTTGGTATTACTGGGGGGAATTGACCTCCAAGCCAATTGGTTGTGAGGATCAGCTGTGTCTGTGCCCGGAGAACTTCTGTGCTGTTCTCAGCCTTAAGAGTTGCAAGATTGCAACAGCCTCTGTGGTGGGCTTGGATGTGGTGGAGTCTCAGGACTGAACACACAGTCTCGGCTACCCATCAGCCCTGCCTACACAGCAGCCCCTGGATCTCAATGCCCCTGGGTAATTGCTGCAGTCCTCTCTGTGGGCATGCCCGTGATCCTTTAGACATCTGTCTTCCTGGCTCCCCTGAGTTTCCATGTGCTCTAGGGACCCATATGAACCTGGAACCCTAGGATCTCACCCAAAACGGGTTCAGTGCAGCCTGACCTGGATATCAGTGCAGTTGGGAGATTTTGTTTTCCTCCCTAGAAAGCCAATGGCACAATCAGCAGTCAGTCCTCTTTGTGCGTTCCTCCAGACTTCTGCCTTTCGTGGCTCCCTTAAGTTTCTGTTTCTCCTCCCTTTTCATGACAGTCTGGAGTCCCCTCATATGAGTCTCACTCAGAACTGGGGTTCAATGCAGTCAAAAGTGGGGTTCAGTGCAGTTGGAATTTCCTGTATTCCTTCTGCTAGAGCAATAGTTCTCAACCTTTCTAATGCTGCGATCCTTTAATATAGTTCCTCATGTTGTGGTGACCCCGAACCATAAAATTATTTTTGTTGCTACTTCATAAAACTGTAATTTTGCAACTGTTATGAATCATAGCTGTGTTTTCCAATGGTCTTAGGCGACCCCTGTGAAAGTGTTGTTCGACCCAAAAAAGGTCGCGACCCACAGGTTGAGAACCGCTGTGCTAGAGGAAGCCAGCCAGACCCTCCATGGCCCGTCGTCTCCATGCATGTGTCTCCTTTAGCTTTTTACAGCTCCTCTGAGTCTTTGTGGGCCTCTCTCTTTACTTCTAGTTGTAGAATTTTCACTCAGCCAGCTTTCCTGTGGTTCTGGCTGGTGTCTGTTTTGTCTTTTAGTTGTAATTTTGAAATTGTGCGAGCCAGCAGTTTAGGTGTTCATATATGCCACCATCTTGGTTTCTCCCAGACCCTGGGTTTTTGTATATATATTAGGATACAGAATAGTTTCATTGCTCTGAAAATCCCTATACCCTATCTATTCATTCCTTCCTTTTCCTAAGCTCCTGATGATTACTGATTTCTTTTATTATCTTCATAGTTTTGCATTTTTCTGGATGTTAATTAGTTGGACATAATATACAGCTTTTCAGATTGGCTTCTTTCACTTAGTAATATTGCCTTCTTGTGGCTTCATAGTTAATTTCTTTTTAGTGCTAAATAATATTCCAGTGTCTATTATCCACTGTGAGGGGTTTTATAGATCAATGAAGCTTACCCGTTGGTCTTTGGATAGAAGTTGTCTGAATGTACCACAGTTTATGTATCCATTCCCGTAATGAAGGACACCTATTGAACTGTTAATGGTACCTATTTGATAGGATTATTGTGGGTATTAAATAATATAATAAATAAGTATCCACCATATGAATGTTATTTTTACAGTGTCAAAATATCTATCATTCCAAAATTAAATATAAACTTTGTCAAATTTGGGAATATGAAAATTACTCAGTCCCTTTTGAAATTTGTAAGAGATAGTTTTAAGATATATGAAATTAATAGTAGAGCAGTGTATTATACCAATGTTGTATTGGTTAATGAGCAAGGAAGTTCAGTAAAGGTTCACTTAATTATGGGTAAATAGGAAGTGATATATTTACAACTTTGAAACTATAAAGTTTTCACACAAACTGCTCCTGAATTTTGTCAATCAGACAATGGAATAAATGTATGACTCATCGTGGCATTTGTGTTAAGTTACTAAGTTAATCTAGAAAATGTATAGCTGAAAAATCATTTACTCTGCTTTGTGTGACTTCGGATTTGTATATGGACTATAATTTTTAAACTATTGTTTAGTCTTTTCTTGGGTTGTAGGATAATTTTTGAGCATTTGAGAAAACCTGTGATTCCATGGGAAAATGCATAAGTGTACAAAATCTATTATCTACTCTAAGGGGTTTCATAGAGCAATGAAGCTTACCCATTGGTCTCAGGATAGCAGTTCCTTTTAAGATCATAAGGTAATAAGTTTCAAGTTTAAGTAGTAATACCTTCTTTTACACATGAGGAAGAAGACATTCGTTTTCTCTGTTCATCTCCTTTATCTTTGAGTCTTCATCCTGTGTTTTGAAGGTCCGTATTCTAGAATGTATGGCAACAAATTCTTTGAAGACTTTTACCTAGGGCTATGCATAAACTAACTAGCCTTGGAATGGATGCTTCTTAAGTAATCAATTCTGTAAACATGTAAGCTATATCTTCACTTCCTGGACTTTGCGGGTCAGTGACTCTTGTTTTCCACATAGACTAGCCAAGATTAAATTGCATGTAAATGTCAGACCTGATCAGCAGAAATTCTGGTAGTCTTGGAAAGACCATGAGTAAAGAGAAGAAGTTAGGTTCAGGAAGCGGTGTTTATAATTCATTGATGTCTTTGGGTGTTATTTTTTAGGTGATTTAAATTTTAGTTTGGGATATATATTTTTTTAATTTAATAAATCTTTATTGTTCAGATTATTACAGTTTCTCTCCCCCCCCACATAGCTCCCCTCCACCTGGCTCCCACCCCTCCTTCTGCCCTTACCTCCCCCAGTCCCATTATCCCCATCCATAGGTGTATGATTTTTTTCCAGTCTCTCCCTGCACCCCACTCATCCCTTTCCCCCTGAGAATTGTCAGTCCACTCCCTTTCTATGCCCCTGATTCTATTATATTCACCAGTTTATTCTGTCCACCAGATTTTCAGTTCACTTGATTTTTAGAATCACTTGTTGATAGATATGTATTTGTTGTTCATAATTTTTATTGTTACCTTTTTCTTCTTCTTCCTCTTCTTCTTAAAGAATACCTTTCAGCATTTCCTATACTACTGGTTTGGTGTTGATGAACTCCTTTAATTTTTCTTATAAGTGAAGCTCTTCATCTGCCCTTCAATTCTGAATGGTAGCTTTGCTGGGTAGGGTAATCTTGGTTGTAGGTACTTGCTATTCATCACTTTGAGTATTTCTTGCCACTCCCGTCTGGCCTGCATAGTTTCTGTTGAGAAATCAGCTAACAATCTTATGGGTGCTCCTTTGTAGGTATGAACTGTTTTTCTCTTGCTGCTTTTAATATTCTCTCATTGTCTTTTGCTCTCGGTATTTTAATTATGATGTGTCTTGGTGTGGCCCTCTTTGGATTCCTTTTGTTTGGGGTTCTGTGCATTTCCTGGACTTGTAAGTCTATTTCTTTCACTAGGTGGGGGAAGTTTTTGGTCATTATTTCTTCAAATAGGTTTTCAGTATCTTGCTCTCTCTCTTCTTTGGCACCCCCATAATTCTGATGTTGGTACGCTTAAAGTTGTCCCAAAGGCTGGCTCCTTACACTATCTTCACATTTTTGGATTCTTTTCTCTTTTTGCTTTTCCAGTTGAGTGTTTTCTGTTTCTTTATATTTCAAATCTTTGACTTGATTCTTGCATTCCTCTAGTCTGCTGTTAGGTCTCTGTATAACATTTTTTATTTCAGTCAGTGTATGATTAATTTCTAGTTTGGTCCTTTTTCATCTCCTCTTGGATCTTGCTAAATTTATCCATCTTTTCTAGGAAATTCTTGAAAAACCTTATAACTGTGGTTTTGAACTCTATATCCAGTCATTTGTTGTCCTCCATTTCTTTTGTTTGTGATCTGTTTCTTTGTCTTCGCATTTTTGCTGTTTCCCTGAGTTGGTAGAGTAGCTTTGTGTGCTAGGTGTCCTATATGGCCCCATAGCTCCACTTCCCCAGTTACCTGAGGTGGACTCTCTTGGTGCACCCCTTTGTGGACTGTGTGTACAGCCTTGTTATAGTGAAGTCTTGATTGTTGTTGGTATTACTGGGGGAAATTGACCTTCAAGCCAGTTGGTTGTGAGGATCAGCTGGTATATGCTGGGAGAACCTCTGTGCTTGGCTTGGATGTGGCAGAGTCTCAAGCTTGAATAGACAGCCTTGGCTTCTCATCAGCCATGTCTTCCGCATGGCCCTTGGGTCTCAGTGTCCCTTAGTACTTGCTGCAGCCCTCTCTGTGCGCACTTGTGCACACGTGCCTCCAGACTTCTGTCTTTTGTGGCTCCCTGAGTTTTAGTGTGCTCCGGGGACCATATGAGTCTTGATCCCCAGAGTCTCACCCGAAACTAGGGTTCAGTGCAGTCGGAAGTGGAGTCCAGCGCAGTTGGGTGGTTTTGTCTTACTCCTGCTAGATAAAGCCAGGGGTACACTCAGAAGTCAGTCCTCTCTGTGTGCACTGGCATGCGCTCCTCCAGACCTTTGCGTTTCGCGGCTCCCAAATTTCCATGCACTTTTCATGATAGTCCAGACTTAACCCGTATGAGTCTCGCCCAGAGTTCAGTGCGATGGGGAGTTTCCATCTCCCTCCTGCTAGAGGAAGCCAGCTAGGCACTCTGGCTCTTGTCCTCTTCACGCATGTGTCTTCATACCTCAGCTTTTTGCAGCTCCTCTGAGTCTTAGTGAGACCCTCTCTTTGCTTCTGGTTGTAGAATTTCCTCTCAGCCAGCTTTCCTGTGGTTCTGGATGATGTCTATTTTGTCTTTTAGCTGTAGTTTTGAAATTGTTGTGGGAGGCATCAGTTTAGGTGTTCACCTATGCCGCCATCATGATTTCTCCTGTCCTTAGTTTGGGATATTTATGTTTAAAAATACAACCTAATGTCCTAGCATGGCTTACTTAAACAGAGATTCAATTTAGTGGTTTTAGTTGATGTTTTCCTTGTAGGAAAATAGATAAGTAAAACGTGTGATTTTTGTTTGTAACAAGATAGAAGATCTCCTGCCTTTTAATAATTTATAACCTAACCTATTTTTTTATATGTAGAATAGGCCTGTTTGTTTTGTTGTGTCTACTGTTTTAATGAATGAACATGAAGGACTCAGCCATGTTTCTGGGTATATTCTGAAATAATTTTCATACTGTAGTATTAACTTATGCTCTTAATTCTTAAGACTTGAAGTTTTAATGCCTTTTTTCTCTCTAGGCAATGCATGATCCATTGAAAACTTGGCAAGATGCACCATACATTTTTATTGTACATATTGGCATTTCATTCTCAAAGGAAGCATCAAAAGAAAATTCACTAAGTAATCTTTTTACCAGTAAGTACATTTCATTTCTTTTTACCATTTGCATTATTACCTAGTTTTGTCATGTATGGTGAGTCATGTGTAATTGCTTTCAGGGAGAGAATAATTAATTAAGAATGTTCTGCCATAGAAAAATCAAGGGGGAGAAATTAACATTTTTCTGTACTCAAGATGTACCAGATACAGTCTTAGGCACGTCACATATGCTTTCTTATGATATACTAGAAGCTCGGTACATAAAATTCGTGCATGGGTACAGTCCCTAGGCCTGGTTGGCAATCGAAGTGCAAATATCTGACATGGAAGGGCAGGTCCCAGCTGACCTCTGGGCCTGAGCAGCAACTGGGCACCCAGGTCCGAATGCGCCCCCTCTGCTGAGTCATCAGGCCCTCACCCGGTTCATCATTCCTGAGGGTGGATGGTGGTCCTGCCCCCCACTGCTGCCACTGGTTGCTGTCAGTGGGGCATTAGGGCCCCACTAGCACCTGTCTTGCCTTGGTGCTGCCCACTCACCTGCTCCACCATCCTGTCATGGTCCCACTCTTGTAGGGGCCCATTGTGGTCAGCAGAACCTCCACTGCCAACGCTGCATCGCTGACGCCCGCCATGTTCTGTGCTGTCCTCTAGTGGTCAACATGTCATAGCAAGCGGTTGAACTTCTGGTCAACCTCCCAGTAGAGGGGACAATTTGCATATTAGGCTTTTATTATATAGGATGATAGGTTCTAGATTTCATTTCCTTTCTTTGATTCTACAGCTTTTTAAATTTTTAATTAATATCGTGTTCTTGGTACTTGGTTAGTAAGCTACTGCAAAATTCCAGAAAGAAATGGCTTGTCAAAATTTGGTTACCAAGTCAAAACCTGGCAAATTAAAAATTAATGGACTTTGGCAATTATTTAATATCTCAATATTTTTTCTTTTTTTTAAATTTATTTTTAAATTATAGTTGAGATATAAAATCATAATACACCTGGAACTAATATAGTTTTGTATGTCAACTGTGTCAATTTTTCTTGATGTTCTCCTTTCCACTCTTGCTGCCCAGTTCACAGAAGTCATCTCTTTTTGGTATTTTACTAACTGTTCTTATTCTTATAATTTTTTTGTTTTGTTTTGTTCCTTCCTTCTCTGTGGTTTCCTTTCCTTCCCTGCTTTCTTAAGGAGAACATCGAATAGAAACAATTATGGTGACCATCCTTATCTTTCAATATTGGCACATACCACCATTAAATATCACGTTAACTGTAGATTTAAAATAATGTATTCATTATTTGGTTAAGGCTATACCTTCTTATTCTAAAAATAAATATTTTTGTTAGTATTAAGAATGCTCAGTTTTATCAGATGCTTTGATTGTATTGATTAAAATGATCATATAGATTTCCTCATTTAATCTGTTCATGTGATGCATTATATTAACTGGTTTTCTAATGTTAAACTGTTCTTGAATTTCTGAGATGCCATTATTTGGTCTTGATACACACATACACACACTCATTTTCCAACTTATATTCTTTTTTTGTTTTGTCCATCTGTTGTTGTTTGGAGCTAAGAAGAAACTTTAAAGCATAGACTGAACTACATTATGTGAAAGTTTTCTCTCTCAAACAGTTTTATCATTTTTCTCCTCATTGTTAAAACCTTTGAAGTCTCCCTATTGCTTATAAAATAGCCACATTTATAAGCAAGGTTTATAAAAGTATAAGTTGTCCCAGTTTACTTTTTGTTGCCTTATAGCAAAATGCTATGATATGGTACTATGCATTATCTCCGTCTACATGTTCTTTAAATATATTATGCATTTTTACACCTGTCTTTGTTATTTCTTCTACCCGGATGGCTTTTTACTTTATCCTGGAAAATATAAATTTCATTCTTCTGGGTCTGTCTCAGAGGACAGTTCTCTGTGTTGCTTTTCAACTAACTCTCTCTTCCCTCTAGATGGTAATCCACTAGGATGGCAGAAAACATCTTATACATCTGACCATCCCCTATTTTCCATAGTGTGTATCATATAGTAAGTGCTTAAGTTCTATTTTAGCATAGAGCAGGGGTTAGTCAACTTTTTCTTAAAGGGTCAGACAGTAAATGTTTTCTCTCCTATAACTACCTAGCTTTGCCATTGTGTGAATGCAGCCATAGAGAATATGTAAGTGAATGGATATGACTGTTTTGTATAAAAATTTTATTTACAAAAAGTGGATGGCCAAATTTGGTCCATGTGCTCTATTTTACTGACCTTCTGGCATAGTGTAAGCAAAGATTGTGACAAATATTCACTGATTATTTTATTTGCTTTTTTATTAAGAAGGTATAGATTTAAAAACCAGTTTTGCTATGACATTTTTATGATTACTATTATGGGATGTTCCTTTTGTTCATAAAAGTATTAGATCCGATTTATTTGTTTTTTTGTTTATTTTTAATCCTCACCCGAAGACATCCTTAGGAAGAGGGGTCAAGGGGGATGGGGAGAGGGGAGGGGGAAGAACACCGATGTGAGAGAGAAATATTGATTGATTGCATTCCGTATGCTTCCCAGCTGGGAATTAAAACCCAACACCCAGGTATGTGCCCTTACCAGGAATCGAACTGGCAACCTTTCAGTGCACAGGCCTGATTTATTTTTAATAATAGCATGTCCTTTGTAGTGGGGCCCAGCTGGCGTGGTTCAGTGGTTGAGTGTCGATCCATGAACCAGGAACTCACAGTTTGATTCCTACTCAGGGCACATGTCCAGGTTTTGGGCTTGATCCCCAGTGGTTGGGTGTGCAGGAGGTAGCCAGTCAATGATTCCCATCATTGATGTTTCTATCTCTCTCTCCCTCTCCCTTCCTCTCTGAAATCAATAAAAACATATTTTAAAAAATGAGTGGGATATTTTTGTTGAATAGGCATTTATTAGTGTGTCTCTGGAGATAGATACTACTTTTTATTTGTTAATCAAATATAAAATTTATCCAAATAGTTTTATCCATTACAATTTAAAAGTAGTCATAGGCTTGTTTCTCTAAATCAAATCTCTTTCAGATATTTGTTACCTTCTTTTTTTCTGCTTTCATTAAACACTTTGTTATTATTAAGCACCTTCTAAAAATGATACATTAATGTAGCAAAGTTATATGAAATTGAAGTAGGTAAAATAAAAAAACAATATGAAAATATAGGTAAGGAGAGAGAGCAGATAGAGGGAGTCAGTATGAAGGAATGAAGTCCTGCAATTTTCAAAACGTATTAGTGCAGTGTTGTAAGAAAAGTGTATATGAAGTGTGTTTGGAATTTAGAGAAGATGAGGAACTTCCAATTGGGCAGCTCACAGAAGGTTTTATGGAGGAAGTACATTCAGTCTAGTCTTTAAAGGATGTGAGTATGGGAACAAAGGGCTTTTCACTTAAGATATTGACTGTAGCAGAGGCATGGAGACCTATGCAAAACATAGCACAAACCATGAGAACACTTAGTGAATTTCAAAGTTCTCTACACCTGTAATATTCGCCAGAATTGGAATGGTTAAAAGTAAATGACCTACTGGAATTTTCATTAATTTTTATCAGACAAACATCAGATAATGTTTTTGTTTAAATCCTGCATTGTTCACATTAACTCTGAGGACTGTGTTTTGGCAGTGACTGTTGAATTGAAGGGTCCCTATGAATACCTCACACTTGAAGAATATCCATTGATGATTGTAAGTAAATTTATATTCTTTAACTTAAACATTAAATGAGATTAACTTGAAAGAATATCAATGTTTTGTGGTAATTTTTCTTTTTAAAGAATTGTTCCTGAACAGTTCACAAAATATTGCTTGTACTTTGTCACTTTTTACTAGAATGTGACCTTGTGAGTGTCAGTGAACCCCTTTGTGCCTTATTTTCTCATCTGTAAAATGAAGAGGTGATGATGTGTGGAATTGTAGAGTTGGAAAGTACCTCAAAGATTGTTTCAAATCTCACGTCTTCTCAAGGATCCAAAGCAAGACATTTCTTACTAGATGTACCGGTTAATAATGGCGGATTTTGTAATCAAAGAAAACACAATAATTTCAAAAGAAACATAAGATGTGCTTTATTCAAAGTAATGTCCATCGCTAGCTGCATGTTTCTCCCATCCTTCAGATAATTTTTGGGTACTGTCCCAATAGAACTTTTCTTATTTTGAGGCAAACCCTTCAGAGACCCAATTTTCCACTTCTCCTTATGTTTTGAGTGCTGCTCAGAAAGTGTGTGTGCCATTGATCAGAACAAGTGGTAATGTGAAGGAGCAAGTCTGGTGAATACAGTGGATGGGTTAATACTTCCCAGGCAAGATCTGATAACTTGTCTTTAACTGGTTTTGAAGTGTGATGGTGTGTCATCAGGAAGCAAAATTACTTTGCCGTGTCTTCTGGAACATTTTGGTTGTTTCACAATCAAAGCATAGTTCAAATTGACTGTTTGTTGTCAGTAGCAATCAGTATTAATTGTTTCACCTGGTTTTAGAAGCTCATAATACAACACAACCTTCCTGATCCCACCAAATGCAGAGAATTGTCATCTTTCCGAAGTTATTTGGCCTTCCAGTCAATGTTGATGGTTGACCTGGATCAACCATGATTTTGTGCATTTGGGATTCTCAAAATAAGTCCACAATCCGATGCAAAAAAGACTTACTTTTGTGCTGTGGAATCAACATTTTATTGATGACTTTTCGGTTTTCCATTTGTCTTTTGTTCAGTTGATGTGGCACCCATTTTCCTTCCTTTAAAATCTTACCCATTGCTTGTAAACTATGGGAAATTGCTTGCTGAACAACGTTTAATCTTTCAGTAAGTTGTTTTTGAGTTTGACACGCATCTTCATCCAATAATGCTTGTAATTGTTAATCTTCAAACTTTTTCGGTTGACCTGGCCGTTCTTTGTCTTTCACGTCAAAATCATCACTTTTAAAGCGTTTAAACAAGTGTTCACAAGTATCTTGAGATGGAGCATGTTCACCATAAGCTTCCTGAAATATCCGATAACTTTTTCTTTAAAATAATGAATTAAAGCTTTCCACAAATGCTCTTTTTTTATTGGCATGAAATTTGACATTTTTAAGGGTAAAAATTTCTGATGTTAACATTTTCAGCAAATTTGACATGAAGTTTTGAAGCTTGTTGTCAATACAACAAAATAGCATGCATATCAAATCGAATATATATCAACATATGTATAACAATATGTATTGAAAAAAATCCGCATTATTAACTGGTACACCTAGTACAACACTATAGTTTCTGATCCCACTTAACGTAATTAAATGATGAAGCTTCATCCTTTTGTGTGTGTGTTTGTGTCTATGGGACTATCCTTAATTTATATTTTTATATTTCCTTTGTTCAATTTTTTTTCTTCTTTCTTTTCCTTTTATAGTTTTCCCACTTGGTCATGTTTTATTTCCTTGTCACACCTTTTTTTTTTCAGTGTTCTCTTCATTTATATAATTTTATATTGTGAGTTGAAAAAGTTCAATTAATACAGATGAGCAGTCACTTAATGACAAACCCTTAGGTAGTCTCCCTCTGCTCAAGAGGAGATAATTATTTGTGTGCGAATATCAAAATCCAAAGAAATAGTAATATAATTATCTTTCAAGTAGAAGGTGTGGTATGCATATTTTTTTTTATATCTTGTTAGGAGTGTGTATTGATGCTAAATTGGCTCTTGGCCTTAATCCTCTTTTTTATCTCTTACCCACTTCTGTGACAGTTTTTCATGGTGATGTGTATTGTGTATGTCCTATTTGGTGTTCTGTGGCTGGCATGGTCTGCCTGCTACTGGAGAGATCTCTTGAGAATTCAGTTTTGGATTGGTGCTGTCATCTTCCTGGGAATGCTTGAGAAAGCTGTCTTCTATGCAGAATTTCAGAATATCCGATACAAAGGAGAATCTGGTATGTAATCAAAAAATGCCAATTTGTGAGTGAACAGCAGGTGAGATGTGACAGTTTATCTAAAGTTAGCTATCCTTAAATAGGTTTAACTTTTCAGTTATTTAATTATTAGAATAACTTTGTGACTTTTAGTTTTAATCTTATAACTTGCAGGTTCAGTGATTTAGGAGTATTTTACTAAAATATATCCACAAGAGTAGTGACTTTTGGAAAAGACTTTTAACATCATTAAATCTCATTGCCATTGATTTTTAAGGCACTATTGTAAGAAAGTAAATACTGTGAATTTATTTTTAAGATACCATTGATTATAAGAGACACTTTGATTTTAAAGATGTTCAAAAGGGGGTGGGAATACATATAAGAATTGGTGAAATATAGTAGTACCAAGAAAATAAGAGGGTGCTTATAGTTTGGTAAGCTGAACAGATAATGATAGAAATTGTTTTGAACTGAAGTTTTTTGTGATAGATTCAGTTCTCTCTCTTCAGATTATTTAATTATTGATAATTATTGTTACAAGTTATACTAATTAAATATTTCCCTGGTCTTTGGAAGGCTTAGAAAATAGTAGATGTGAAAATGAATTGAAAAGTGTGTGTGTTGTACTTCTCTATGGATAGTTATATTTCATAGTTTTAAAAAATGGGGAGAATATTTCCTAGTTGCTATGAACTGTTCAAATAGGGTAAAATATTCTGCTGAGGTTTTAGTGAAGTGAGGGTTGGGGAAGGAAGGTAAATCGAACACAGCCAGATTGCTATTCACATGAATAAGATTATGTTATATCAGTTTATATATTTGTAAAAATTGAAAACATTTAAAAAAAAATAAAACTAATATCAGTGCTTATTCTGAAGAGTGCTAGAGATCTGCTAGTATATTCTAGTTCTAGAATTGCACTTTTTCTCAAACCTCAATTTGCAGCACTTTTTCCTTCTTTCTTCTTTCTCATAGTTCAAGGTGCCTTGATTCTTGCAGAGCTGCTTTCAGCAGTTAAACGTTCACTGGCTCGAATCCTGGTCATTATAGTCAGTCTGGGATATGGTATAGTCAAGTAAGTATTCACTTCCTATATGAAAGAGCAAATTGAAACACTGATTAAATTGAAACAGTATTGCATCTTCCCAGTGTAGTAGTCCTACAACAGTTGGTTAAAAAAAAAGTTCTGAAATAAGAAAAGATATCTGAAATTTTGTAGATTTGTAATAGTTGAAAAAATGTTAGTTTCATGTCACAGCTGAGGGTTCAAGTAGCATCTCCATATAGGAAAGCCTGCAATTGTAGCAAAGGACATTGAAACACCAAACTTTTAGAGTAAACTTATAGTGACTTTACTCTTCCCAGATATTTTGCAAATCAGATTTTTTAGGGAAGAGCATTCTTGCTGTAACAGTCTGGAAACAATTTGTTGAAAAAAATGTATTTATTAAGTGCTTTAGCATTGTTCTAGATCAGTGGTCGGCAAACTCATTAGTCAACAGAGTGGCAAACTATGGCTCGAGCCGCAGTTTGTCGACCACTATTCTAGACCCTGGGCATACAGCAAATAAACAGAAGACTTGGAAAATGGGTAAAATCAGTGAGGGGAAAATGGGTAAAATCAGTGAGTAAATATCTAGTATGTCAGTGATAAGTGCTAGGGAGCAGATAAAACAGGCAGAAGGTATAGAGATACTGCTAGACAGGAGATAGGGCTTACAAGGGTTAAATAGGGTGATCAAGGAAGGCTTCACTTACTGACATTTAAGCAAAGATCTCAAGTTGGTGAAGAAACTATTATGTATCTCCAGAGGAAGAGGTGCTAAAATGCGGTCAGATTCTGTATATATTTTGAAGGTAGAGCCAGTGGATTTTGCTGACAGATCAAATGTGTGATGTGAAAGAGAGAGTGATCAAGGATGATGCCAACTATTTTAGTGTGAACAAATGAAAAGATGCAATTGACATGGTACCGAGTTCAGGAGGATCTTAGGTGGATTAAGTTTAGGGTGGGGGCAAGGTTAGGAGTTCAGAGTTTAGTTATATATACAAATGAGGGAAGTAAGGGGGAGAGTTATAAATTTGCAAGTCATCAGGATGTAAATGTTATTTAGCCATGAGATGGGATGTGATCACCACGGATATAAGTGTATTTAGGGGAGAGGTTAAAGGATGGAGTCCTTGAACATTTTCTAGTTAGTTAAAAGTCAGTGAGACAAAGTAGAATTAAAGTAGAGGAAATTGAGGAGGCTGACCAAAGCTGTGGGAGGCAAACCTAAAGATTTTCAAGGAAAATGAACAATTTTGTCAAAGAGGATTGAAACTTGACCATTGGATTTAAATACATGCAGGATATAGTGATCTTAAAAAGAATAGTTTTGGTCAAGTGGTAGGACTTAGCGTGAGCTTGGTTGGAGTAAGTTCCAGTGAGAATAGAACAGAAATTGGAGTTAGCCAGATATAGACAATTATCTCAAGGAGTTTTGTTTTAAGTGGGTTAAAGAAATGGGAGATTTTCATTTTTAAAAATTCATATAAATGAGACTGAGAAATGGAGGAGTTACATTTTTAAACTTACTTAACAAATATTTCATTGCCTCCTATATGCCAAAACGTATCCTAGGTTTTTAAGATACACCAGTGTGGAGAAAAATCACAGCCCATATAGAGCTTTTCTAGTA
Source organism: Lasiurus borealis (assembly GCA_004026805.1). NCBI lineage: Eukaryota > Metazoa > Chordata > Mammalia > Chiroptera > Vespertilionidae > Lasiurus > Lasiurus borealis. The sequence goes on along the minus strand of PVJN01019127.1, from coordinate 20,473 downwards.
TGTAATGCACTAATCAACAACCCAGGGATCTTGTTAAATTACAGATTCTGATTCAGTAGCATTTTGAATATCAAGGACCCTCCTTCAGCAGAAGCTGTTTAAAAGATTTTTTGTATTTTGTTGGATTTTGAGCTCTATAATGTACTATTTTTTTAAATAAATCTTTATTGTTCAGATTATTACAATTGTTCCTTTTTTTTTCTCCCCATAACTCCCCTCCACCCAGCTTTCACTCCACCCTCTGCCCTTACCTCCCGTCCCCATCATTGTCCTCATCCATAGGTATATGATTTTTGTCCAGTCTCTCCCTGCACCCCTCTGAGAATTCTCAGTCCACTCCCTTTCTATGCCCCTGATTCTGTTATATTCACCAGTTTATTCTCTTCATCAGATTTTCAGTTCACTTGATTTTTAGAATCACTTGTTGATAGATATGTATTTGTTGTTCATAATTTTTACCTTTACAGTTTCCTTCTTCTTCCTCTTCTTAAAGAATACCTTTCAGCATTTCATATAATACTGATTTGGTGGTGATGAACTCCTTTAGTTTTTTCTTATCTGTGAAGCTCTTCATCTGCCCTTCAATTCTAAATGATAGCTTTGCTGGGTAGAGTAATCTTGGTTGTAGGTTCTTGCTATTCATCACTTTAAATATTTCTTGCCACTCCTGTGTGGCCTGCATAGTTTCTGTTGAGAAATCAGCTGACAATCATATGGGTGCTCCCTTGTATGCAATTAACTGTTTTTCTCTTGCTTTTAGTATTCTCTCTTTGTCTTTTGCTCTTGGCATTTTAATTATGATGTGTCTTGGTGTGGTCCTCTTTGGATTCCTTTTGTTTGGGGTTCTGTGAGCTTCCTGGACTTGTAAGTCTATTTCTTTCACTAGGTGTGGGAAGTTTTCAGTCATTATTTCTTCAAATAGGTGTTTGCTCTCTCTCTTCTTCTAGCACCCCCAAAATTCTGATGTTGGTATGTTAGAAATTGTCCCAGAGAGTCCTTACACTATCTTCACATTTTTGGATTCTTTTTTCTTTTTGCTTTTCCAGTTGAGTGTTTTCTGCTTCTTTGACTTGATTCTTACCTTCCTCTACTCTGCTGTCAGGTCTCTGTATAATTTTTTTTTTCAGTCAGTGTATGTTTAATTAGTTGGTCCTTTTTCATCTCTAGTTGGTCCTTTTTCATTTCCTCTTGGGTCTCGCTAAATTTATCCATCTTTTCTAGGAAATTCTTGAAAAACCTTTATAACCATGGTTTTGAACTCTATATCCAGTTGTTTGTTTTCCTCCATTTCTTTTGTTTGTGATCTGTTCTTTTTGCTCTGCATTTTTACTGCTTCCCTGAGTTGGTAGAATAGCTTTGTGTGCTAGGTGTCCTATATTGCCCAGTAGCTCCGCCTACCCAGTTACCTGCAGTGGACTCTCTTGGTGCACTCCTTTGTGGACTGTGTGTACAGCCTTGTCATAATTAAGTATTGATTGTTGTTGGTATTACTGGGGGGAATTGACCTGCAAGCCAGTTGGTTGTGAGGATCAGCTGTGTCAATGCCAGGAGAACTTCTTGCTGGACTATGCCTTAAGACTTGCAAGATTGCAAAAGCCTTCATGCTAGGCTTGGATATGGTGGAGTCTCAGGGCTGAGCAGACATTCTCTGGGTCTCAGTGTCCCTCATTAATCGCTGCAGGCTTCTTTTTGTGCCCGCGCACGTGTCTCCAGATCTCTGCCTTTCTGGTTTCCATGCACTCCGGGGTCCCTAGTGTCTTGTCCGAAACTGGGGTTCAGTGCAGTCGGACCTGGATTTCAGTGCAGTTGGGAGATTCTGTCTTCCTCCCACTAGAGAAAGCCAGCAGCACAATCAGCAGTCAGCCTCTTGTGTGCATACTTTCACACACATCTCCAGACCTCTGTCTTTCGCAGCTCCCCTAAGTTTCCCTGCACTCCTCCCTTTTCACAACAGTCCAGACTCCCTTGTATGAGTCTCACCCAGAAGTGGGGTTCAGCGCAGTCGGAAGTAGGGTTCAGTGCAGTCAGGAGTTTCCATTTCCCTCCCGCTAGAGCAGCGGTTCGCAACCTGTGGGTTGTAACCCCTTTGGGGGGTCGAACGACCCTTTCACAGGGGTCGCCTAAGACCATCGGAAAATGCAGTTATTTACATCACAATGCATAACAGTAGCAAAATTTCATGGTTAGAGGTCACCACCACATGAGGAACTGTATGCAATGGTCGCGGCCTTAGGAAGGTTGAGAACCACTGCGCTAGAGGAAGCCAGCCAGGCACTCTGCCTCTTCGTCCTCTCCAAGTGCATCTTTGTACCTCAGCTTTTTGCAGCTCCTCTGAGTCTCCGTGAGCCCCTTTGTTTCCTTCTAATTGTAGAATTTTCACTCAGCCAGCTTTTCTGTGGTTCTGGATGATGTCTATTGTAGTTTTGAAATTGTTGAGCGAGGCAGCAATTTAGGTGTTCTCCTATGTTACCATCTTGGTTTCTCTATATAATGTACTATTTAGCTAATGAGCTTCAATGGGTTATTTGATTATGTTAAGAAGTTGGTTAAATTTTTCTATTTGAAAATGATATTATGATTTCTTTAAAAAATTATATGTTTAAAAACATAAAACGTAGACAAATAAAAGATAAGGATGTCTAGGATTTGTTTCAAGATAATATGAGAGGATGAGAAGTGGATGGGTTGTGCATGGGACAGGATTGGCCGTAGGTTGGTGGATATTAGGACTGGATAATGAGTATTTGGGGTTTATTACACTGTTGAATATGTTTCAGAATTCTCTACGATAAATTTGTATTTTTAAAAATGCTGCAGCGCCCTGGCCAATGTGGCTCTTGGGCATCAACTCTTGCACCAAAGGGTGCTGATTCAGTTCCTGGTCGGGGGACATGACTGGGTTTTGGGCTTGGTCCAGTGTAGGAGGCAGGTACGGAGTGGGTGGAGGATGGGGAGAGAAAATAATAGATGATTTATTCTCCCTTTCCCTTTCTCTCTAAAATTCAGTAGTGGAAAAAAAATTTAAATGTGGAATTAAGGGGATCTGATCTAAAATTCTAGTATTCATTATCTTGTTTTAAGAGCTTAAGTTCTGAGTTTTTCTGTCTCATGTGACTTTACAGAGTATGTCTGGCTTACCTCAGCTAAGTTGTCCTATATTAATCAACATTAGTTTATCTCAGGTTTGTCACATTTGTACTCAACTTTATCTCTTTGCTTTCTCTTTAGGCCTCGTCTTGGAGTCACTCTTCACAAGGTTGTGGTAGCAGGAGCCCTTTATCTCTTGTTCTCTGGCATGGAAGGGGTCCTCAGAGTTACTGGGGTCAGTACTGCTTAATCTGAGTTTTTGTGGTCAGTTCAGACATAACTTTGTGTTTTGAGAAGGTGAATTGGGAATATCTGTGGGCTTCTTTACTATTTTTCTCTTAAGTCACCTTTGGGCTCTGATTTTTAAAATGTGTATGTAATTCACTTTTTCTTTTTAATCTCTATTAGAGCTTTAAATTCAGTGTGTGACCAGAATGAATGCTTTCCCACCGTCCCCAAATTAGTACTTGTTTAATTCTTCCAGACAATGGTTCTATTCTTTTCTATAAGTGGTAAACTTTGTAATCATGCACTTGCTGGTGATCTAATTTTTGTTTTAAATTGACAGTGCTTTTTGCTTAACCAGCATTTGAGTTTCAAAGGCTTTTTAAAAATGTAACTAAGTTTCACAGAAATCTTGAGAATTACATAATTATGCCCTTTTAGGGGAGGAAACCAAAGCACTGAGATAGATACAAGCGATAAATTTATGTTAGAGCTAGGTTAATGTGAAGAAGTGGGCCTCCCTAGGTCATTGCTGTTACTTACTTATTTAAAAATCATTCTATAAACTCCACATTTCCCTCAAGAAAACAGGGCTCAGTTAGTTTTGCTAGAAATTGTTCCTTAAGTAAAACACTTTTGAATGCAAATTAGATGTTCAGATCACGCTGTCCTCTGTATATAATTTTCTTAGACTTTTAGCTACTTTTAACCCTCTGTCAATTGCATTTTCTTTCTTCTGCTATTGTAGTATTTTGCTCATATCTTGGCTTTGATAGTAAACCTGGCCCTGTCAACAATTGATGCCTGTATTATTTTATGGATATCCTTTTAATAATACCCTGGTAATTGGGTAATTAGGATTATATAAATAGCATGATACACACACACACACACACACACCAGCAGCATAGTTTGGGGGACAAACACTTGTATTAATATCTTATTTTGAGGTGAGCTCTTTTTTTTATAAAATTACATTATATTAAACTCGGGAAATCAGTAATTCTTAGTATGTTAATGATGTAATGCTTTTAAATATGAGGAGGGCCCTTCAAGACTTGTAGCCATTCTGTAAAAAATCAATAAAAATATATTTTAAAAAAAGACTTGTAGCCAAAATAAAAATGATAGGAAATGATAAGATGGATGGAGACTTATATCACCATAACATTTTTGGTGTGGTCATTTAAAGAGGACTTTAGCATGCTAGGAGCTTGTTGGAAGTTAGCAGCATGTTTTATTGTATTGAGATTGTAATAGGCAGTTTTTATGAAATATAGTTTTATATTCTGCATGATGATTGTCAGAAGGGCACAATGATGTAGGTACCAAGTGTTATTCCTATTTCTTTTCTTTCAGCTCAGATGCAAAACCATTCCATGTGATGATATAAATGCTGAATTGTGTGCTGGTCTCTTCTCTGTGCATCTCTAGACTCTCTTTTTACCACCTCTCTTTCTTTGTCTGCAGGCCCAGACTGATCTTGCTTCCTTGGCCTTTATCCCCTTGGCTTTCCTAGACACTGCCCTGTGCTGGTGGATATCCTTCTCATTGGCTTGTTGGATGGTGTGGTGGTCCATTTTCTCCCCTTGAATATGGGTTTCCATTGATCTTTCTGCAATGAGTTTTTACCAGTTTTGTTGATTACTTCTTAATCTGGGAATTAGGATATTTCTGTTTAAAAATCTGAGAGCTCAGGTAAGCAGTTTTGTGTGTATGTTTTTAATTTTGAAAAGGGCTGGTAACTGTGGATGGAACATAAAGATAGAAGCTCTGGTTTTTGTTTTTATTTTTAAATGAGCATTTTTACCTCGATTTTGGGCTTATTTGGGCACTCCAATTAGTGTTACAATCACTGACTACTCTGCTCTTGCTCTTTCTTTCAGCCTCTAGGAATTATTAAATGCTTTGAAAATGATGAAAAGATTTTTATTCTTAAAATTCAATTTTAGGAACTACATAAGATGGTTTGACTCTCTTAAAATTCTATGTAGGTTTAGCAGATTATAATCCTTATAAAGTTAGTGTTTTGTATCTTTATTCAAAAGTTAACTTGGCATTGTCTGAAGACTTCCACTGTAAAATAAATGTTGATTCATTTACAGGCAAAGTTAACCAGTAGTAACAAGCATATTTATATTTGAATAATTTTTTTTCTCCTGCTGCTTAAAATTAGGCACTTCATTAGGGGCTTTGTTTATTAGGGACTTGATCTGTTAAAGGAAGGATTAAAGTTTTTGGATTTTTATCTTTTTTGGGGTTTTAAAAATTTGTTTTGGTTATGGAATTCAGTCCTGTGTGTAATTGTGCAATATTATTGTCTTGCTAGACTGTGACTGTTATCAAAAACTAAATGTAAACCAAATTGTAATTTTGTGAATATGAGTTGATTGTCATATATCAAAAATGTTTGAAATTGAAGTTTCTTAGGTTTAAATAGCCCAATCTTTTCTAGGTCTATTTCTTTCAGGTGTGCTTTGTAAACTTTGATGAATATTGGGAAGAATGGAGAGAGGTGTGGGTGGAGAGAGGGACTGGACCATGTAATAATGTAAACCATGGATAAGGAGCAGCTAAGTCTCTGTAACAGGGCAGACTAAGGTCCAACTCATGTATTTTAATATCTGCTGATTCTCAGAGTTGGACATGAGAGCAGATATCATCTTTGATACTCATCACTTCCCCTCTTGTCTTTCTGTGGCAACTTCTACTTGGGAATAATGCTCTGAAAATAGAAAAGTTGCTGATTTTAAAGCCTTTCTGCCTGGGATTTTCAGCCAATTGTAACTGTATGGTCCTATTAATTCAGAATTGAACAGGCAGATGATGGCACAGAGCACTGACTGTAGAACTCAGAGGTTATTGGTATGACTGTATTCATGACCTTGGACTGGATTAGCTATGACGTAGAAAACAGAGCTACCTACCTTAAAGAAAGAGAGATTTTACTCATTTTTATTTCATTTGTCTGTTACTTGTCTGTTTCCTTGTCTGATACTCATTTTTTTTTTCTATTTGTTTTCCTTTTTCATCTTTGTTTCGCTAAAAAGATTCTTCTGGTCTTTCTCTCTTTTTTATATTTTTTTCTTTTTTGCATTTTTATATTATCCTGATTCTGTATTCTCTTCAATATCTAATTAAAAATGAAGACTTTCTTAGTCATTATGGGGTGTTTGTGACACTGAGAATAAGAGCTATAAGGCCCCTGGGATATCCAGAGTTCTATCAATATGACCCCAGATTCTCAAAGAAACTTGAGGATTAATTTACTAGCTTGTTGTTTTTCTTTTGAATGTTCATTTCCTTGACCTGCAAACACATATTTATTAGCCTGACTCAAACAATGAAGCTATTAAAACTGCGGAGGAACATTGTAAAACTCTCGCTGTACCGACATTTCACCAACACCCTTATCATGGCAGTGGCAGGTAAGTGGGGGCTTCTTCCTGCTGTTTAAATGCCATCCTTTTAAAACAGTTATTCTTAACCTGAGAGGCCGTAGGTGGGCTCTCTAAAATTATCTTGAAGGTTTTATACATTTCACTTGGTGGAAAGGTCTTTGTCTTTTAGCTTTTGTCAAGTTCTCAATGGGATCCGTAGTTCAGAAAAGATTGAGAGCCACTTATTTTAAATATAATAGTAAAAATCAATTATATATAATTTCAGTTCTTGTATATCTTTCTCCTGTCTCAGTTCTTTTTCAGAGGCATTTTTTTTTCTTGAGGTAAGTTAGCTTGAGTGCCATATAGCATCTAGATTCCTTTTAGAAAACATTAATACTGGCTTATTTGGCTTTATTAAATACATATGTGGTTTATTGCTATTATTTGGCTTTTACATGTATCATAAACATCCATAAAATATAGACATTAGGTAGACCATAGCCAAAGTAGACTAATTTAATTTGCCTGCCTTTTGTCCCTTGTACCAGGAATGAGAGGTCTGGCCTATGGTTGGAACCAATAACTATCTTGCAGTAATTTTACCAACCTTTCCCCCCTTCCTGACCAGCCAAAGAAAAGCTAGCATTATTATACTAAGGAAAGAAGGGAAAAACTATATTGTTGGTAATGCTGGGAAATGTCATGTTTTCAATACCTTCTTTCCCAATTTATGAGGATTACTGAAGTAACCAAATGGTAAAATTAGTCTTTAAGTACAGAAAGTGTTGACAAGAGTTTGGGCCTCGCTTATAGTAGTTGTGAAGGAAATTTGCATTGAATAAATTTGTTAAAATCATTTGATAAAAAATAGTTGTAATACTTTGGGTATTAGGGATGTGTAGGATTAACCAGAGAACGTAATTGGGGATGTAAACCAGTATTCATATTCTGACTAGATTTTTTATTTCCTATTAGCATCTATTGTGTTTATCATCTGGACAACCATGAAATTCAGGATAGTGACTTGTCAATCGGTAAGTTATAAACACAGCATTTATGAGTAGAGTACTGTTTCATATGCAGATAGCCATGTTGATGAAATTGGTAGGGTTCACGCCCTTATAGGAAATTAGGACTAGGACTCTATCCTGAGTATTAGAATGCTTCTTTCCTCTTAAGTATTCTATATTACTATAGCTTTTGATATGATAGGATTTTTTGTTTCGTTTTAGGAGCAGGGTATCTAATTATCCCACTGGTAGGAAAAATTTTATAAATGATAAACCACCGTCTATCATAACCCAATCTTATCTTAACTAAAAATTCTCAAGAAATTCAGAATCCAAACATTAAGTATATATGAATAATGCTAATCTGAATAGAAGTCATACTCCTAAGATCTGAGCATAAAGATTGTGGCCAATTTCTTTGGAGGTGCAGAGGCTCCATTTTGGTAAAAATAAATTAATTAATATGAAAATTATAAAAGGTAGCAATCTAATGTTACTTTTTCTTACCTTGTATAAAAACCCATCCCCAAAGATTCTCAGAGCTAAAATGAAGCACTCACAAGTGCTCTACAGTTGCTGTATTTTTAAAAATATGTTTTTATTGATTTTTTAGAGTAAGGGAGATGAATAGTTAGAAATATCAATGAGAAACTTAATTGATTGGCTGCCTCCTGTACTCCCCTTCCTGGGGATTAAGTCTGCAACTCTGGTGTGTGTCTTGACCAGAAATTGAACCGGTGACCTGGTTCTTGAGTCAACACTCAACTGCTGAGCCATACCCACAAACTGGTTGGTGCCTTTTTAAAAGAAATGCACTGATTGATTTTAGAGAGAGAAACATGAATTTGTTGTTCCACTTATTTATTTGTGCATTTATTGGTTGATTCTTTTATGTGCCTGACTGAGGATTGAACCTGCAATCTTAGCTAGCTAGTTGGTGCCTTTTCTCTAACAATAATAAATACTACAAGGGAAGAAACTATGTGTCTTCACTTTTGTATTCCAGTCACTTAGTACAGTGCCTAGCACATAGCAGGCTCTTAGTAAATATAAGTTGAATTAATAAGTGATCCTTGTTCTATGCCATAGGGCTTCTGAACAAAGAAATAAGATAATGTAATACATGTTATACTTTTTCCTCTTTGGTAGGATTGGCGGGAGCTATGGGTGGACGATGCCATCTGGCGGTTGCTGTTCTCCATGATCCTCTTTGTCATCATGGTTCTCTGGCGACCATCTGCAAACAACCAGAGGTTCTTGGACACTTCCTATTTTACGCAGCTAAACAATGATATCAAATAAGGATGGTGCAGTGGGTATCAGTGTCGGGGTCATAATGGAAGGATTTGGAGGAAGGGTCTTTGTCTTTTAGCTTTTGTCAAGTTCTCAGTGGGATCTGTGGTTCAGAAAAGATTGAGAACTATTTATTGAGAAGCACTCACTGGGTCTGGAATCAGGAGAATTAAGTTCCTGTCTCAGCTCTTCTATTAAATTGCATTGTGATTTTTGGCATGCTGCCTCTTTTCGCCAATCTGAGCTTTAATTTCCTCTTTGTATAATGTGGGGGAATTGAACCAGTTGATCTGAGGTCCCTTTCAGTTCTGACAACTGATAATAGACGTATTAGAATGGGAAAATAAGGAAGGTAGATATATTTGGCACTGGCAATGAGAATTGTACTGTCCAATGTCCAGAAGGAAAGAACAGTTTCTATAGTCAGTAGCCTAGCTCAGTGGTTGGCCAACTGCTGCTCTCCAGCCGCTGCACTTTGCTACTCTGTTGACTAATGAGTTTGCCAACCACTGGCCTCGCCCACTTTGTAACAATAGAGGCAAATCTCTATTATTTAGGAATTAACTTAATTTCATGACTATCAATGCCTTTGTTTCCTTTCTTTCTTTCTCCCTTTTGTGCGTGTAGGCAGAAGTGTAGATTACACAACCATACCACCAAAGAAAGAAAAGGAATTGAGATGCTATAACTAACCAGCTAATTTTGTAATTAGACATACCAGTAAAATATTCAGAAAGAAAATAACATTCTTTTACCCCATGAAAATAGTCTTTCCTTAATATTTGTGTTCCTTGAAAAAAGTTGAAAACGAATGGTGTGAAAGAAAATAAAGATATAAACTCATACTATCCAGAAAGAGCCTAGACATCCTGGAGAACATCTTTTACATTGATCTATTGCTCCATTCACATGCTAGCTATATCTATGGGTGGGATAGGCAAAAGTAGGCTTATAGTTGTAAATAAAGTTTATTTTTTGTTGACTTTAGAGAGAAAGAGAAACATTGATGTGAGAAACATTGATTGGTTGCCTCCTATACACCGACCTGAGGTCAAACCCACGATCTAGAGATGTTCCCTGAGTAGAAATTTAAACCATGATCTTTTGGTGCATGGGACATCTCTCTAACCGAATCATACTGGCTAGGGCACAGTTTATTCTTGTATTAATATTTATCAACTAGAGGCCCAGTGCACAAATTTGTGCATGGGTGGGGTCTGACTGGCCTGCCCCAATGCGGGTCCGTTGGTCCAGGCTGGCAGGATGGAGGGGTTGCAGGCAGATGGGTAGCTGGCCCTACACCCACAGTGTGGGGGGCAGATATGGGCCATGATCAGGCTGGTTGGCTGCCACAGTATGTGTCATAGCTATACTCTGTGGTCATTCTGGTTGTTCTAGAAGCTGGGCTTTTATATATATAGACTAGGGGCCTGGTGCATGAAATTTGTGCACTGGGGTGGGGCGGTTTTTCAGCCCAACCTGCCCCCTCTCACATCCTGGGAACCCTCAGGGGATGTCCTACTAATGGCTTAGGCCCACTCCTAAGCCACAGTCTGGCCTCCCTTTGTGGGAGGCGACAGGGCTGATTAGGAGAAGGCACCAGTCCCATCATCCTGCTGCTGCAGCCACTGCCAGTCACCACAGCCACCAAGGTGTTTTCATCAACACGGACTATAGTCCCTTCACCATGAAAAATGACAACTTTCTTCAAGATGTGTTTTTCATAGGATATGACCTTTCTTTCCCTCCCTCCCTCCTTTCCTTTCCCTTTCCCTTTCCTTCTGTTTTTTATCCTCACCTGAGGATATGTTTCCATTGATTTTTAGAGAATGTGAAAGAAAAAGGCAAAGACAGAAAGAAATATCAAAGTGAGAGGAACACTTTGGTTGCCTCATGGGCCCCGGCCAGGGAGGAACCTGCCACCTAGGTACGTGTCCTTGATCAGAATTGAAGCCAGATCCTGTGGTTGGCAGGCCGAGGCATTATCCATTGAGCTAAACTGGCTAGGGCAGGATATGACATTTCTTAGCCCTCTAGCAGTAGACCTTCATTTTTTTCTCCAGAAGTGTGGTGGAAAAACCCTAGGTTATCTTTTTGGATTCCTATTACCCAAGTTACTAAGAATATTGCCAGTAAAATACAGGAAGCTTAGCCAAAAGAGCAGTCAGAAAAGGTGTTACCTCTGTAGTTCATACGAATTGCCAATAGCCTCCAATTGCCAGCTCCACCCCTGCCCAGGCCTGCCCAGACCAAAAGCCTCTGGCTGATGTTTTAGGCCTGGGCAGGGGACCCCCACCTCCCTCCGATGGCTGGCTCTGCCCCTGCCCCCTCTGCTCTGATTGCAGGCTTGGCCCTGTGCAGGATGTTTCTGGCTCAGGCCCTTCCCAGGCTGCTCAGAGCCCACGCAGGGCCTACCTCAGTGACCTGGGTGCTAGGACGTTCCCGGGACCCCGGCACTGGGTGCCTGTGTATGCAAATTAACTTCCATCTTTGTTGGATTAATTTGAATACTCAGATTGGCTATGGGCGTAGCAGAGGTACTGTCAATTTACATATTTGTATGTTATTAGATAAGATATTTATAATTGTAAACCTACTTTTGCCCACCCCTTCAGTCTCTAAAAGATTTTTTGCTTTACCTCTCCTCTTCCTTTCTCTCTTATCTTTTAAAAAAATATTGTGCCTACTGCCTATAACTCTAATGTTACCAGCCTAATATGATGTGTCCTTCCACATTTTACTCATTTAAATATGGGCTCTTCTTTTACTCAATAGTGGAAATGCTTTTCCAAGACAACTGCTTTAAATTAAACTTAAGTATTTTCATGGATGGCACAATTTTACATGGTACAGATGTAGTAAGTACAGTTAATTAACTCATTTCTGTATTAATGGGTATTTGGACTATTTCCATTTGGGGTGATTGAGGGTCCCAAGACCATCCATATGTTTAGAAGGACTTAAGGGAATCAACATTTTCTTGTACTTAGAGCAGAGGGTTTTTGTTTGTTTGTTTTTTGCAGAAAAATGATGTAATTAGTAAGGGAAAAAGACATAGGTGGAGTCTAGAAAAATCCATATTTTCTTTCCATCCTTTGAGAAAGTACATTAAGCGTGCTCTTTTCCTCAGCAACAAAAAGTGCAATAGCTGTTTTCTGTTCAGAGGAGCCCATTAGAGACTCAGCACTCTGGTTTTTATTGGGAGCTTGACACATAAGCACCCGTAATATGTACCAAAATTCCAGGTTCCTAGAAGGTAAGCAAAACTTATTATAGATTGAATTGTAGAGGTAATCTAGGCACAGTGATCACCCTTACTCAGTTAGGAAACCGGTCCAGGGCCAGGTTCCCAGATATCTGCCATGGGGCATCAATGTAAGCAGGACCCTCTGAAGGCCTACTATGCTACCTCTTATGCATAGGGGTCATTAAAAATAGGAATAAGATACAGTGATGTTTTAAATATCCTTGTACATAAATTCTTATACACTTTAGTATTCCTTTGCCTAATATTTTCTCCATCATACTTATAACTATTAACTGTACCCAGAGTTTGTTGGTTGACTTTAAACTTTTTATGTGTTCTTGGTTATAGAAAAACTTGAAAATGGGGAGTCAAATTTGTCAGTTTTTCCACTCTGGGATTGTATATTTTATGTCGTTTTTTTTTTTTTAATTAAATCTTTGTTATTCAGATTATTACATTTGTTTATCTTTTTTCCCCTCCATAGCACCCCTCCACCCAGCTCTAACTCTTCCCTCCCTCCCATTGATCTCATCCATAGGTGTATGATTTTTGTCCAGTCTCTCCCTGTACACCCCTCACCCTTTCCCCCTGAGAATTATCAGTCCACTCCCTTTCTGTGCTCCTGATTCTAGTATATTCACCAGTTTATTCTGTTGATCAAATTTTTAATTCACTTAATTTTTAGATTCACTTGTTGATAGATATGTATTTGTTGTTCATAATTTTTTGGCTTTTATCTTTTTCTTCTTCCTCTAATTAAAGAGTACCTTTCAGCATTTCATACAATACTAGTTTGGTGTTGATGAACTCCTTTGGCTTTCTCTTATCTGTGAAGCTCTTTATCTGCCCTTCAATTCTGAATGATAGCTTTGCTGGATAGATTATTCTTGGTTGTAGGTTCTTGCTATTCATCACGTTGAATATTTCTTGCCACTCCAGTCTGGCCTGCATCGTTTCTGTTGAGAAATCAGCTGACAGTCGTATGGGTGCTCCCTAGTAGGTAATGAACTGTTTTTCTCTTGCTGCTTTTAATATTCTCTCTTTGTCTTTTGCTCTTGGTATTTTAATTATGATGTGTCTTGGTGTGGTCCTCTTTGGATTCCTTTTATATGGGGTTCTGTGTGCTTCCTGGACGTGTAAGTCTATTTCTTTCACCAGATGTGGGAAGTTTTCAGTCATTATTTCTTTAAATAGG